>BLSH010026954.1:87356-99781 GCA_018402905.1 Glandirana rugosa | reverse complement strand
ACAGAATCCACCCCTTTGCAACAATCATCGATCCTTTCATCCTTCCGGACTATGGGTAAAGGTAATGCACCGGGTGTTCTTCCTATGCAACCTACTAATCTCATTTCTGGGAGTGGTCCTATTGCTACTGCCACAGGTGTCTCTTCATCTGCTACCTCTTCTATTTCTCAATCTGTCACGTCTACACCTTCTTTTTCCCTTCCCAATCCAGACAACACCTTGAACACCTGACACCTTGTGTGAACATTACAGATCACTCCTTTGATCGACTCAATATTGTTAACCTATCTAATTCGGTTTTCTCTGATGCCGAGTTGGAAGTGCTATCTCTTGGTCTCAGTTTTTGTCCTGAAGCTGAGCTTGATAAGTTTGAATTAATTAAAGATCTGCATCTTTTTGCTAGAAAGGTTCTGCTGCAGAGCTATTATGTAAACGGACCCGCATCGGGGCCATCTGTTAAAGATGTCCCTGATGAGGATATTGATGTACTCCTTTCTTTGATGGAAGAGCAAGACTCGGATCTTGTTGATCTTATTGATTTAAAATCATTGTTAGATGAACATGTCACGAAGAACACGTTATCTACAACGCATAATAAGTCATTGAATCTGTTTTCTTATTTTAGAAAATTGTAATAAAATATATTTTTTATATATATAATTTGAATTTATTATCTGTGCCCTGAAAATCCCAATTTATTTGAGGGAAAGTTCTCTTGTTAATATTCCCAGATATGTATTTCATCTGTTTAATTAGTTGCTTTAAAGTGTGGGATTTTACTGCTTCTCTGAGACACTAAACAAGGGGTTTATTTTATTCCAATGGCAAACTGGAACTTGTAATATGAAGTATACTTGCATTCGCTCCATGAATAGTTTCTTTTACACATTCCATCTCCTGGGTTTATACACAGCAGGATTTTCTACGTTTACAGTTCATTCTGGCTGCAGCGTACAGTCGCAGCTCTGCAGCAGGGGGAAAAGGAAATAGTCTTCAGCTTTTAAATACACTGTGCCTAAGAGAGAAAAAAGAGAGGACTGCAGAGCGCGGAACATTCAGCCTCTCACCCCAGCTGTCTCAAACACCAACAAATTTTATGATGAATCAAGAATATGGATCTCACTTACTGGGGACTGCAGAGCCAGCGTTGATCCCAAACTCCCCCTGAAGCCTCAGCATTATGGATATTTTCTGCTGAGTAAGTTTTCCACAGAGGAACTCCTGAAAAGTTAAACACCTCTGTGTGTGCAGAGACTTTGTGCTGACGCAGCCTGGAGCAGAAAGAAAAATGTCCATTTTTTGTAAATGCTAAGGAGGTTTGGAATCAATATCTGTCTTACCATAGGAGCATCATGGAGCTGAGATTTATACATTTTTCCACATGAGACGCTGTGATTTAATGACTGTTGGGCTATCTTGTTGAAAGTGCAGAGCTTTATCAGCAGGCTGTCAGAATATTTAATAACGCCAGGGTTACCCTTTTGATTTTTTTTATGTCATGCATGAATCTTTGATTATTTTTTACTATCAACAGTATGTCCATTCCAGAATGGGGATGTTTGTGGCCACTGACTATATCCTTACATATGTTTCATTTAGGACAGAGAAGAAAATCACATTTAAAAATGCAGGTTGATGGGCAGGGAGGTGACTGCAGGCTGGGAGGGATGAACTGGGAGTGTGGGGGCTACTAGTTCTCATTTCAGATGTCTGTTATTGGCATTTTCATGTTTTAAATCCAAGCAATCCATTTGATTCCAGTCAGTTTGTTAGAGAATTACCCTCTTGTTCAGAATAACTTATTGCATGGCTGAGTTTCCAGTAACAGTTGTAGATGCAGTCAATAGTCTGACTATTGACAATGGCAGTTCGATCATTGGATTTCCACTACATGTCAAATGGCTCCATAATGATTACACTATATAAAGTTTATACAGTATATATATATTATATACATGATGGGGTGATTCCAGAGGGGAGAAGGGGATGATTAAGGGGTGGGGGAGGCTGTCCCTGGAGTTGGGCGTTAAGGCTTATTTGCATGATTGAGATATGGAATGGTGAAATCACCTATGGACCTTGTTTACCAACACACCAATCAGCGCAAATCTGGGGCTCTTGGTTATCAAAGGGAACAGTCCTAATAGGATCAGGACCTAAGAAGCTGCCGTTTTAAATGTAAAGAACAGTTAATAAATACACAACTTGAGCCATACATTTGTTGTGTATTTATTTGCATGATTACCCATAATCCAGTCTTCCCTCTTATGTTAGGAAGTGGGGTAAAGGCTGGATAGAAAGCAGAATATTATTGGACAGTATATGAACTATTTTTTTTCTAAAGATATATTAGGATTATAATAGAAAAAAAGAATTGCTGACATTTTTTCTTGCGTCAACCTTTCTGCATGCAGCTGATACATACAACAGTCTTCTATGCTGTGTTCTCAATCCCTCTCCTATCTCTCTTTATAAAAAAAATAGGTGTATAAAACAGCCGTCATGTGCACACAGTCTTAATGCATTTTGTTATTCTAGATCACTTTACCAGTATTTGCACTTTTAAAATGAATTTCCATGTTTTTTTGCTCTTTACAGGATATCAATTGAAAACATCAGAAGTAGCCAGAAATCATTGAGGGATGGAACCTTAGCATCTGGATTTAAAGTATATGTCAGCTACTCCTGGAAGCAGCTTTAACAACGGCAACAATCAATCAAGAAGGTTTTAAGAAGTCATTGCTTTCAAGTAATTAAACTGACAGGGCTTAGCTTTGGGACCTCCGTCAAGTTCTTACTTTAATGAAGCAGAAATCGAGCAGCTGCCTGGATTGGTTTGGCGGAGGCTGAATCCTGCCCCTCCAGAAATGTGTCTGATAGAATTCTATTGATCAGTGGTGCAGTAGTGAGTGGTGGGACTTCAGTGAAGGGGGACTTAGAAGATGCTCTGCCTTTCCTGCACATCTGGACTATAAGCATCAGCACCACTGAGCTGTGAACTTGAATGTCATATCACACATCAGAGATACCACTCCTACTATAAAACACAAGTGAAATAATGGATCTTCTCAAAGCTTTTGTCAGCATTATCATTTTCTGCTCCCATTCTTGTAAAGGAACGAGACTGCAAAGTGGTAAGTACAATATGTACACTTATAAGTTAGAAAAGACGTAGTATTTTTAGATTACATGCCGATCATATTGATTTATTCACCTATACTTGCACTTTTTCTAATGCAGCTGTGCCTTCAATTCTAGTACAAATAATTTTCTGAAAAAGGTTTTAAATAATGTGTATTTTACGTTAAATTTATTAGTATAGTTATTAACTGAGCTACAGGTACATTTTTATTTTTAAAGTAAAGATAACCCCAATCATTAAAATCTCATAAACTATATTTAAAACCTCATATAAGCTTTAACATGTTACTATAATGAAGGTTGTTTTTCAGGTACTTCCTGTTATAGGGCGACCACATATTGTCCCTGTCTTATAATTCTCCTGTGTAGTCACCTGGCGTCCATTGGAGACTGCAAGTGTTGGTTTTAACACACATTTTGCAGGCATGGTCCACTGTTATGCCCATCAGAAAAAAATACCCTAAGAAATACCATGCAGTGATTTGTGCATACATGTAGACACAAAGTGGCTGAAAAGAGGCTGCAGGAGATCAGCAGCACAGCAATGCAACAAATGGAAAAAAGATAAAAATTATATTTTTGTTAGAAAGTAAATGGCAGTTGTATATTATTCACAATGTTTTAGCAAACTAAACGCTATTCAGCTAGGGTTTACATCTACTTTAATATTCTTAAAATTTCAGTACTTTATAGCAGCTGATATGAAATTATTTTTCATTTTGTCTGACCACTTATACCTCATGATAGAGAAAATCTTACTGCTTGCTAAGTGTTTCCATACTTTGCATATCTTCAGTGCCCTTTTGTACTGCCTCTAGAGTTTCCAAATATTTGTTCTGTTTTCTCAACTTTTTTTACCTCATAGGAACCCTGAAACTTAAAAATATGTTTTCCTGTCTTGAGGAACCTCTGCTAGAACCAGTTCATTGGGGGTCAATGGGAAAAATACCACTTACATTGGTGGCTATGGGGAAGTATGCCTCCTTTACAGTGGTGGCCAGAAGGCCCACCCTTACAGACAGCTACAGTAAAATGATATTGCTGTGATGCTGATGGCTTTGCCAAGTAGAGATGGCCCTGTTGCAGGCACCATAAAATGGAAAATTAATCAGTCACAGCTTAAGGAACCCCTAAGAATTTCTGGAGGAACCCTAGTGTTCCGCAGAATGCTGGTGGAGAGTAGATGGTTTAAATGCAACTTTGCATCTAGAATGCCATACTCACAGCAGTAGTGGGGGGTGATTATGTACAGTTGTGAGTTTCTTGGATTTGAACAGCTCAGGTGCTTCCTAAAGTGGAATTTGAGGCTAGAGTCAACTAAGCTTTAAGTGGTTCTAAAACCTTAGTGTTTTTACCTTAATGCATTGCCTGCATGAAGGTAAAAATCACCCGCTATATCCCTCCCCTCTTTAAACACTTATCTGAACCTGTCAGCCCTTTTTTACAAAATCTTGGCCAGCAGCTGGAGCCATTGACTCCTGCTACTGTCAGTAAAATCCTGTGAGGGGGGGGTCAGGGCTAAGCTGCACTTGTCTATAGACACACACAGCGAGGCTTGGGAATGAGGGGGACAACGAATAGAGGAGGAGCCTGGAGTGCCAGCAGAGGACCAGGGAAGATGCATACACTTCCCTTTTCTCAGGGTGCTCCAGTCATGACCCCAGCCACCGACTTCAGGGGAGAGGAGAGAGCGCAGACAACTGATGAAATGCCATTGTTGGCTGTTCCTCCTCTCCCTTGAAGCCGGCCGCTGGGAGCCAATCATGTGACCGGACTGGAGCTCCCTAAAAGAAAGTGAGTATATGCATCCTCCTTTTACAGGGTATTTATTATAATTGTTGGGGGGGGGGGAGTTGGGCAGCGTAGTACTAGCCTAGAATTTAATTTTAAGCATTTTTATAGGCTCTCAGACACCATTTAGCAGGTGGTTGAATTTCTTTAAAAATCTGTGATTGGGAAGTAAATCAGCTTATAAAATGAGTCATTGAGTGTAAACTTGCACTGCTTCAAAATAATCACCAACCTTTACTTTTTGGGCCATGCACTCGTGTTTCCAATTCCTACTGTGTGTTTCCCAAGAGTCCAGACCTAAATCAAATATTGAATCAATATTTAATAATGCACATTGAATACATCTTGAATATAGAATCAAATAGGTAAGTACACATGTGCTTACTGAAGTGCTCACGCTGCTGGGTGCGGGGGAGTGGTAGACAAATGTTTCATGCACATGAAGGCTGTACACGTGAAGCTGCACCAGTGCCCTATTGAATTAAAAGGTCTTGTTGTACTAGATGTGGGTTGGGGATCCTATGTAGACCTTGACACAACCATTTCTAAAGCAGGAGAGAGGCTGGTAGTATCCTAACCATAGTCCTGGTTTAAACCGAGTGGTGATGGGCACTGAGCACCTCTTTTACTTATTCCCAAATAGAACTGGACTAGAACTAGAACTAGTACCTTTTTTGGTGATTTTGTTCACCCGAAAGCAATAAACCTGTGTCTTAAAGGATTTCACAATGTATCTTCCCCGGTGAGTTCCCATTTTCTAGCTCAGCAGAACCCTTAAACCCTTACCTAATGTGACAAAACACAAGCCCTGGGGTACATTTCTCATCTGATGCTTGTCCGTGCTTAGCTGAAGGCTACTGATGAAAAATCCACCCAGCCTATAATCACTGCTCACTCCCCTTATTGCTGAAATCCAGGTATGATCTTAATCATAGACTTACTTTGGACCAATGTAAATATGCTAATCTCATATCTGAGGGGCCACTGGGAAGATGACAATCATTGACCACTGCGATCTTCCAGGTCCTGTGCCAAGCAGCTTACAACAGGGGGTCACTTGCTCAGCACTGCCACCATTCATGAAATGCCTTGTATTTATTTATATGTAGCCAATGTCCCCCTTAGGGGTGGCTGAGTGTTGTGGTTCATCTGCTCACACTGCCCTCAATCACATCCATACCGCTACAGAGTCACAGAACAGGCTGGTGCATTGTTTTCTTTTGTTTTATTAGGGAAATTGAACTTGGATGTGGATTGGGATGCTATGGGATGCCCCAAAGAATTCGTTCACAATTTATATGGGACCTCTATATACACCTCGGTATATACATCACTCCTTCTGCTCCAGCATATCACTTGCTCCTACAAACTCCAGTTCGTCTCTCAAGCTCATCACTTTCTTCCTCAAACTCCAGTTCCTCTCTCCTGCACAGTACTTTCTCTTCCACACGGTGAGGCCTGCCATGCTGCAAGCAGGGCCTTAGAACCACCCATTACAGGTAGGGACAGTTGGTCCCTGTTTGTGTAGAAACACTACTGTGCTAGCTGGCTTGATGGACTACTACTCCCAGCCCATCCTCTTGCTCCAGGTTCTGTCAGCTACTCCAGCTGCGTTGGCCTTCTCCACTGCCACCATGACACCACAGTCCCTCACTGAATTCTGCATCCTTCCCCGATCTGCTCCGGCACGCCTCTACAGCTTTCCAGGGTGTGTGCCACTCACCGACCACCCAGTGGACTCCTTGCTGAGCTTCTCCAGTAACACTGTCTGTTGCTCTCCTGCTCCCTTGTGCTTCTCCTCCAGGATCTCACTGTCCTCCTCGCTGCACCCGAGCTCCCAGGCCTCAAGGTCACCCCCCCCCCAGACTGGGGGCTCTCATGTGAGGCCTCTGCAACCTCAGCTACATTCAGCTCTTCCACCCGAATTCTCCTCCCGGATTGGGCTGACCCTGGGTATTTCAGGAGGCCTACCCCTGCCAATCCAGATTGGGAATAGGTCAGGGCTCCTTAGAACACCCCAGATGGCTCTCCCCCAGATCTCCCTCCCAGCTCTCTGCCCAGAAACCTTCCACCAGTTTCTGGAAAAAAATGGGAGGTTCTGGTGACCTCATCTGTGAATCACCCAGTCCTACCTGAGCCACTCCCAGCCCAGAAACAAAAACAATCAGGCCTGCACTTCAGTCAGGCCTGATTAAATTTTCCTCACCTACCAAAAATCCTCTCACTAGCTCCTACCTAAACAGGGGGCGCTACATATAAATACAAGAAATTCGTTGATCGGACAAGGTGAAGGGGAGGAATGATGACCTCAATTGAGTGACAATCTCCTCTTCTTCCAATCAAAGAATGTCTTATATTTCATGGAAAAATACCAGGTGCTCTGTGAATGGCAGCAATGTTGGGCAAGATGCCCCCTCAAGTCAGTGTGCAGATGGGAAGCTGCTTGGCACAGGTCCAAGAGGATTAGGGTAATGTCAGTTTTCCCTTTGGCCCCTCAGGTATGAGATACGCATACTTTGGTCCAACCCATAGCAATGCATGCAATTAAGATCATAAAAAGAATTCCGCTTTGAAAGGTATCTAAACCCAAGAACAAAAATTTAATATATTGTAGCTTACCTGTCCTCATATGTTGTGGCTGCATTTGTTTTCCTTTTCCGGGCTTTTTTCTCGACACTTTCACCCGGTGATCTTGCCATTAATACACACACAAGGCCGCTGATAAGGCATTACAACCAGCACTCTAGTATGGAGCCCCATCAGCTCAAAGGGGGGGGGGGGGCAGTTTTAATGTCCATCTATAGCATGCAGGCATTTTTACACAGATGACCTGTTGAGCCAGGCTCCAATCCTTCCAAGGACTTAAATTATATTCCTTGGGCCCAATCCATCCGGCAGAGGGTCCCAGGAGGCAGGAACAGAAAGAGGATTCTTTTTTCATTTTCAGCACTAGCCCGTGCCGCAACTAAAGTCCTGGCCGGCAGCCTTTCCCTGGTGGAGTGATTTTCACTGCTCCCTGCTGGGGGGGTGGGGAGTGGGGTCGAGGCTATAACCAGATGGCGGGAGGTGACAGAGCAGAGAGTTGGAGGAGGGCTCAGCACAATGATGCCAGTGCACAGGCAGGTGGCACAATGTATGGATTGCAACACTTCATGGAAGGTATAGACAGACGGCCATACAGCACACACTGCTAGTACTGCAAGTGTACCATAGTACATATTTTGGCGGTGGTGGGTTTTACACACACTCTCCCCAGCTGCAGCCACCAGGAGTGTATGTAAACCCCCCCCCCCCACCATCAAGACCTAAAAGGAAGCATCCTACTGTGCTGTGATTATCATGATGATGACCACAGCACATCAGTTGTTGTTTGTGTGTCTGTTACATTGACAGTCATAAGTGGCTGAGGAATTCCTCACCCCAGAGCTGCACACATATACATGTCTCTTGTATATATACAGCTGCGGAGTAGGGAATGCCTCGGCCGTTTATGCACAGTTGCCAACATATGAAAGAAATTAATAGGGGCACTTTTTTGTATGTGGACGGAGTCTTATTTTAATTAGGACGGAGCATTCATTTGTAGGTGCAGCTTAGTATAGAGGAAAATGTGGCATGCCGAAAATGGGCGTGGTTTAAATGAAGTATTGGGCGTGGCTTAACAGGGGTGTGGTTAGAGTCTGAGATGAAAGAGAGATGGAGGGAGAAGGAAAAGGGAGAGAGAAAGAAAGGGAGAAAAAGACAGAAAGGGATATGGTCAGAATGTGCGGAGCCAGGTTAGGGGTGTATATAGAGCCAGGTTAGAGTGACATATAGAGCCAGGTTAGGGGTGAAAATATAGCCAGATTAGGGTGATATATAGAGCCAGGTTAGGGATGTATATAGAGCCAGGTTAGGGGTGTATTTAGTGCCAGGTTAGGAGTGTATATAGTGCCAGATTAGGGTTGTACATAGTTCCAGGTTCAGGTTGTATAAAGTGCCAGGTTAGGGGGGTATATAGTGCCAGGTTAGGGGTGTATATAGTGGCAGGTTAGGGGTGTATATAGTGCCAGGTTAGGGGTGTATATAGTGGCAGGTTAGAGGTGTATAAAGTGCCAGGTTAGGGTTGTATAAAGTGCCAGGTTAGGGGTGTATATAGTGCCAGGTTAGGGTTGTATATAATGCCTAGTTAGGGGTGTATATAGTGCCAGGTTAGAGGTGTATATAGAGCCAGGTTAGGGGTGTATATAGTGCCAGGTTAGGGGTGTATATAGAGCCAGGTCAGGGTTGTATAAAGTGCCAGGTTAGGGGTGTATATAGTGCCAGGTTAGGGTTGTACATAGTGCCAGGTTCGGGTTGTATATAGTGCCAGGTTAGGGGTGTATATAGTGCCAGGTTAGGGGTGTATAAAGAGCCAGGTTAGGGGTGTATAAAGAGCCAGGTTAGGAATGTATATAGTGCCAGGTTAGGGTTGTATAAAGAGCCAGGTTAGGGGTGTATATACTGTTAGGTTAGAATGTCCAGCAGGCACTCCCCTGGAACTTCATGATCCTCCTGGTGCCTGCAGGAGGGTGGCGGATGGCAGCTCTGTCGCCAAGCTTGGATCTCCATGCTGCTAGCAGGACTCTCTTCCGTGTACAGTGCAGATGGGAGGGGCCTCCAACCCAGGTAGCTAATAGGCTGCAGTGTACAAGTGAATTCCTCTGCTTGTACTAAAGAGAGCAGCTGATTAGCCGGGACAGAGGCCTCTCCCCTCTGCACTGTACACACAGAACAGACCTGCTAGCAAGGCGCATGGAGATCCACTGCGGGCCATGGCCATGTCACTTTACAGCTGGGAGCTGTGGCCGGCAAAGGTGCCCCCCCCCCCCCCAAGAAAAAGCAAATTTCTCCGGAAAATAGGGACTATTGGCAGCAATGCTTATGATTGTGGGGCACTGTGAAGGGGGAAGGGGGCCCTGCCAGGAGGACTGTACAGGGCCCTATATTTTGTAATAGCAGCCCTGAATACACACCCAGCCATAGGATTTGTAGAATATGTATGTGTTGCAGACTCCCATAGATGTGTGAGGACCTAGGGATGGGAACAGGAAGTAGGAAGTTATGAAGTGAAACTAGGAAAACAGGTTTACACATGGTTCACTGCTGGCTAGAAATAAACAAATTCTTTACAAAATTCGTCTGACCATTCATCATTGCTTCCACCAAATCTACAGCATTCAAATGCTCATTCGCTGTACTGCATTTATGGAGGAGGAGTGTTATCATCTTAGGCCAGTACTTCTAAGGCCGGCCATACATGGAGCAAATTTCTTTCCTGCAACCATGGGTTGACAGGGGAATCCCTCCTGCCAAACCATTGTTTTCATCTGGTGGAGGGGCGGGGGATGCCAGTGATTATTGCTAGCGGCTATAGCAGTCGCTAGGGATAATCGTAGTTAAAACCCGGCATGCTGGTTGTACCCCAGTTGATCGATCGATCAACTTGGTTCATTCAGCCTGCCCATACATGGTTAGAATCTCGGCCAGTTCCTGTTGAACAGGCTGAGATTCAAACCATGTATGGCTTGCCTAACACTCCCCTTCTCCTCTTCTCCATAACATAGGAGTGAGGGATTCTGTAGTGCTCAAAGATAGCTGAAAACAATGTAACAGCAAACACAGGCAGAGAGCACAGAAAGCTATTAGATCACAAGACATCTGCCAAAAATGTTTACCTTGCATTTATCAAACAGATAACTGACCAAAAGTGAGCAAATAAGAGAAGTTAAAGTGCTTGTGCAAACTTCTGGCACTATATCAATCCTGTATTATAATAATAATTACAATTATAATAAAGAAAATCCTGGCTTTTGATAAAACAGACTGGTCCCCCCTGAATTCTTTCTACTAGGGCTTTTGGAGAAGTCTTTTCTTGTTTTATACAATATATTTATCATACCTCTGCACCAAGTTAATTATCAATAACCAACTTTTTTCTCCAATATTAATTTCCTGAGGCAACAGGCAAGGATGTCCCCTTTTTCCCATTCTTTATAAACTTGCAATAGATTCTCTCCTTCGCCTACTAGAATCCCAACCTACTTTCCAAGGTATAACCATAGGCCATAAAATCACTGTTTTTGTGAATGACGTGCTCCTATACATTTCCCACCCAAAATCTTGCCTTCCTGGTTTAATGTCTCTCATTAAATCATTTGGCGTAATCTCAGGTTACTCCATCAATTTCGATAAATCAAAGGCGCTCTCTTTAACTAACCATCACAAGCCACCTTGGAGCAATCTCTACCCTTGGTGCAAGTAAAATATTTCTTAACTTAGAGTATCTATACCCAAATACACCAATAGTCTAAGCAAGATTAACATCCCTCTTTTGCTACACTCCATAAAAGTATCTCTCGCTGCATGGACACACTTTAATATTTCTTATATGGGCAGAATAAGCTTGATAAAAATGGTAGCCTCTCCCACACTTTTTTTTATACCATACAGATCCTCCCTCTAGTCCTTAAAATGTAAGTTCACCTTTACAGAAAATCTGTAAGGTGACCTTACACTGGAACCCCTCCCTACCCCCCCGGTCCCGCTGTGCTAGTGTTCCACAATTCCTAGCTGTCAGGCACTGCAACGCCGCTTTATTGGTCTGGGGATCTGAAATCCCTGTGGCGCAACCACCTATCCATACCTCTCAGCGTGTACAAACAAGAGGCATTCTAAATGGCCAGCACCGTCACATGGATGGCGCTGACCAATCAGAATCCCTCCAGCCCATTCTGTCAGCGCTGTGAGGAGAGGAAGCCAGGAGGAATCCCAGGACCAGTAAAGCAGCTTCCCGGTCCCTGACAGCGGGGGATCTAGTACAGCAGAACTGGAGGATGGGGAGGGGGTCCAGTGTAAGGTCACCCTACAGATTTTCTGTACACTTTAAACACTCTGACTTCGAAAATACAGGAGAGCAACAATAGGTCTATATACCTTACAGCAACCATCCCCCAATGATGGAGTACTCAAGTTTCCCGATCTAGAGCTGTATAACTTAGTACCTCTAACCAGATACATAAGAGGTTGGATTCATGGCTAGAGTTGAGCGAACTTCTAGAAGTCCGGGTTCTGCTGGTTCGGCCGAACTTCGGGACAAAGTCCGGGTTCGGGTCCGGACAGAACCCGAACTTTGTCCCGGACGCTTGGGCCTGAAACAGGGCTTCAAGCCGGCTTGGTCGTCTTGGGCCTGAAGATCTTCAAGCGAGTTGAGATCGGTACTTAGGTTGGAGAATACATAGACCAATCTCCATGATTCAATATGTCGAGATCTAGCCCTTTGAACTCATGAGGTAGTAACCCCCTACCAACGACATTCCATATATCTGGATAACAACGAGAGGACATAAAAGCTTCAGTCTCACAAATTTCACATGTCTTTTAGACATCCCACTGGAATGTGACCTGGGGGAGGGGTAGGAGGTCAAGACGACATGATCTAGGGGGCGACAGTCCCTGGCCCTTCGACGAAATGA
>BLSH010026954.1:69506-87346 GCA_018402905.1 Glandirana rugosa | reverse complement strand
CAGGGTTTGATCTGCAATCTGTCACTCAAAGCAGCAGTATGTGAAATCTCAAATTACTCCCACAATCTGATCGTTGTGTACGATCCCACAATCTGATCGTTGTGTACAATCATAACGATCGTTGTGTTAGGCAGGGTTTGATCTGCAATCTGTCACTCAAAGCAGCAGTATGTGAAATCTCAAATTACTCCCACAATCTGATCGTTGTGTACGATTGTAGCGATCGTTTTGTTATGCAGGATTTGATCTGCAATCTTTCACTCAAAGCAGCAGTATGTGAAATCTCAAATTTCTGCAATCTGTCCCTCAGAGCAACAGTAGTAATAATCTCAGGATTCGGGATCAGATGTTAAAATGTCTGCAATCTTTCCCTCACAAAAATGCTGGCAGCTTCCTCTCCCTATACTAGTCAGAGTCTTAGAGAGCATGTGACTGCAGCATCAAGTGACTCCAGCTTATATAGAGGCTGGGTCACATGATGCACTGGCCAATCACAGCCATGCCATTAGTAGGCATGGCTGTGATGGCTTCTAAGGGCAAACCAGTGAAACGCTTATTGATTGGCTGCCCTGCAGCTATTCAACATGCGTGATCAACTACCAGAACCCAGAACCCGAACGTTTTTTGAAATGTCCGTGTTCGGGTCCAAGTCCCGGACACCCCAAAGTTCGGTACGGACCCGAACGTTACAGTCTGGGTTCGCTCAACACTAATCAAGAGCGACTTCAGGAACTTAATATGTACAGTCTGGAGGAAAGAAGGGAGAGGGGAGACATGATTGAAACCTTTAAATACATCAAAGGGGTGAATAAGGTTCAGGAGGGCAATCTTTTCAATGAAACCGAAATCAAGAACACGGGGACATGACCTCAAACTAACTGGAGGAAAGTTCAAAACTAATCTTAGAAAGTATTATTTTACTGAAAGAGTGGTTGATGATTGGAATAAACTACCAACAGAGGTTGTGAGTAGAGTTGAGCGAACTTCTAGAAGTCCGGGTTCTGCTGGTTCGGCCGAACTTCGGGACAAAGTCCGGGTTCGGGTCCGGACAGAACCCGAACTTTGTCCCGGACCCCGAACCCCATTGAAATCAATGGAGACACAGACTTTTAGGCACAAAAATGGCTGTAAAATAGTCCAGGAAGGTTCTAGAGGTCTGCAAAAGGAAGGAAATGGGGGTAAGGGTGGGACAAGTGACCTACAAAGAAATGGGGACAGGGAAATAACTTTAAATATTTAAAAAAAAATAAAAACATAAAAAAAACAAAAATGGAGATCATCTTCAAACTGGGTCTGAAAAGTATTAATTAATGGTAGAGGCCATAGAACTGTTCTAAAATCATCTTCAAACTGTGTCAAAAAAGTACAAATAAGCCGGGAGAACCCATATCACTGTTCTGGAAAATGTGTGTGTCACTTTAAATGAAACCGGGAATAAGTGAACATCTGTTCTGCAAACTTATTTGAAGTCTGTGTGTCACTTTAAATGAAACCGGGAATAAGTGAACATCTGTTCTGCAAACATCTTTAAAGTCTGTGTGTCACTTTAAATGAAACCGGGAATAAGTGAACATCTGCAAACTGTGTGTGAAGAGCGAAACCATATGCCTGTTCTTCTCTATGCTGTAGTTTCACACACAGATTCCAGATGTTCACAGAACAGGTGTATGGTTCCTCCCGCTTTTAGGTAAAGTGTTCTAAACAGTTTACAGATGTGTGCAGAACAGGTGTATGGTTCCTCCCGGTTTTAGGTAAAGTGTTCTAAACAGTTTACAGAGGTGTGCAGAACAGATGTTCACTTATTCCCGGTTTCATTTAAAGTGACACACAGACTTTAAAGATGTTTGCAGAACAGATGTTCACTTATTCCCGGTTTCATTTAAAGTGACGTTCTTATGTTTTCATCGTGGAATGGGTGAAGGCCTCCTTACACAAGGAATCACAATACCAAAAATGTTTTAATGCCTGGAAATCATCATTCAAACCTTGCCTACAGATACCCAACAATTGATGGAACATTTTTTTCAATATACCCAGTGGTATCAAATGATATCAATAAACCCTCCAATTGATATCCTACCCTTCACGTAAATTAAAATATATTTTGTGTTTTAACAGCTGAGACCTCCTCCTCCATCTGCTAGTTGTTAGACCTGATTCTCCAACAATAGACAAACTGTATGATGCCATTTTTGCATTGTTCCACTGGACAAATGGTGTGGGCATTTTCATTGTTAACTGCATACTCGCAAAAAAAAAAAAAAAAGAAGAAAACCCTAACTATATCTACTCTTAAAAATGTTCCCTCCCCCCACCTCCTACCCATCCTGCCTAACCTGTTTAAAAACAGATATGTATATTTACCTATTATTAATCCGCTCTGGTCCAGTCATGTGATCCTTCAGCTCTGTGTAAAGGAGTGCTCAACAACGGCTCTAAATCCCAGGATCCATGACGTCACCCATAGGCTCTCATAGCCCGGCCATTTTTGTTGTCTCCCCTGCAGCAGCCATTTACTGACACAGGGGAGCTAGAGCTGCAGATCATGTGACTTAACTAGACCGGATTTAAAAAAGTAAATATACAGATTTTCCTAACAGGTTAGGCAGGATAGGTAAGAGGAGGGGGATGGGAACATGATTAAGAATAGATAGCGTTAGAGTTTTTTGCAACTTTAATTGTTAGCCTTTACATACCCTTTATTACAGAGTGTTGTTCATCAATAATTCCACTTATATACACATAGAATACTTTCTGATTTTACTGCTTGATCATACATACAGTTCTCTCTTTCCCACAATCACGCACATTTCAATTAAAAAAAGCATTTTCGTGCAGTTTGCCTGACTCTGTGTAATTAGTTACAATGGTTATAATGTAAAAATTATTTTCATTGTCTCTGGCTTGACCACGGCTGAAAAGAGCTTTCATTAGTCTGCTGAACCTTTGCCTTTTAAAGAAATGTATTAATAAAAAATGTTTCCTGTTTCAAAATCTGAGAATGTTGTAAGAAAAAAAAGCTGGGTGTGCTTTTTCTGCCTTCATAATACAGAGATGATCGTAAATTCCTGTTTGTGTTTGTTTCTGTACATAAAATACCAAACCTAAGGCGTATGCAATTGGTGCAAGTGGATTTAGTATGGAGCAGTATCTGTTCTTTTAAGAGAACCTAATGTAGATATGCTCATTATTAAAAATCCATATCTCCCAACTTTTTAAATTTAAACCCCGGTCACATTAAAGCAAAACTCCAGGAAACCTAAGGGCAGCACAGCGGCTACATGGTTAGCACTTCCATGTACTTCCACTTTGTTAGAATCCCAACCACAGCAATACCAGCCTGGAGTTTTTTTGTTCTCCTTGCGCCTGCTTGGGTTTCTTCTGGATACTCGGGTTTCCTTCCACACTCCAAAGACATGCTGGTAGGTTAATTGGACCCTGTCTAAATTGGCCATAGTATGTGTATGTATGAATGAGAGTTAGGGAACTTAGATTGTAAGCTCCTTGAGGGCAGGGACTGATGTGAATGTACAATAAATATGTGTAAAGAGCTGCTTAAATTGACAGTGCTAAGGACCTGTAATTAATAATAAATAAATAAGCTACTCCCTTTTCTTTATCTCAATAATGGGATGGTTAGGAGACATGCAGAGGAATCCATAAAATAGAGCAAAAGTAGGGTGCTACTACCCAATATGATCAGAAAATTGTTTAGAGCTACCTGGGTTCGGAAAGGCAGTCGCACAGCTGCAGTAATAATCATGAGAAAAGATAGTCTGCAACTCCTTGCTTGCTCTTTAAAATATTCAAAATGTATTGATTCTCCATAAAAGACACAGATGTAAAGGTCTTTCAGCCTCGCGGCACTTGTTCACTAACCAGTGGTATCTGTGTTAGATGTTTTAGCTTTTATTCTCTAATCCGTATTGAAAAATGAACTGTTGCAACAATGCCATCTTCTAGCAGCAAATGGTATCCCTTATAGTCATAAAAACTGAATTCCAGGCAGATATTTAAAAAAGCCATAGTTTAAAGCAGTTGCATATTCCCTCAAAAATAATTCAATGTATTTTACATACTGTCGGGAGCGTGTAAACACTCCTTCCATGACAGCTGCTGGTCTCATTCCAGTATCCTAGTTTTGGCTGAGATACATGAACACAAACAAGAAATAGGTGCACAACCCAGATACCCTAAAAACCTAGGTCAGAAAGAATACAGATTGAAGACCAATTGGATAAGCTTATTGTAAAACAGCTTAAAAATATGATCAGACAATGTAGAATTGACAAATGATTTATTGGAAAACTTGCAGATGGCAAGGCACAATTAAGTAGAATGTAATAGGCACATCAACAGTAAGAAGATTGTCATTGGTGGAATCACAATCCCGCTCCTCTGCCGAGCCAGACGCCGTGCTAATCGGTCTGCTGCTTCCTATGATGGTAATACATGGCCGTGTGTAGATGGAAACGAAAGTGAGGCTTGGATAGCAGGTCCTTAGCGGTGCGCAGGGATGACGTCACCGAAAATGCAATGCATTTCCTGAGCATGCGTGCTACGGATGGTATGGTAGCCGCACTACTTCATCAAGCATGACAAACATTACAAACATTGGCTGTGATACATTCTTTCTGTCTGCCTGTCCACCTATATGGTGATTGATGAAGCCAGTCTCTGGGTGGTGATCAAACCAGATTTAAGCCAGCTAAGCCTGCAGTCTCATCCTTGTGATAGGATTTGTAACAATTGCTCCAAGCTCCCTGTTTGTCTGCCCTATTTTGCTGTTTGGATTTCCCTGTTTATGACCTCGGATTGGAACTCGGACTATTCTCTGAACCTTGACTGCCTTTTTGACTACAGATTTGACACTGACTATTCTAAACCTTGCCTGCCGTGTACCTGGACTTTCAGTGAACCAATCTACCTGTCTGCTAACCACAAGTACCTGATTGCTTTGCTCAGTTCGCGCCTGCCCTGGCATGGTGGCCAGGCACTATAGCCATGTGTATAAGACCTGGGGGCAACCAAGTTCCGGTAGGCCTACTTGCCTTATGGCAAAGGGGGCTGCTATAGGCTAAGGACACAGAAGCCAGCTATAGTGCCTGACCACCTGCGCTAGGGCTAGGTGTGACACGTACAACCAGAACCTGAATCTGAACTGATGTCTTCTACCTGTTATCCCTTAAAAGAGAAGTAAAGGGTTTTTTCCCCCCATTTATACTTACCAAGCTGGATGCAGCATCAGTCTGATGCTGCATCTGTCCCCAAGCAATTCCAAACTGAGAACCGAGCGATTAAACATCGCTGATGGCTCGGTTCTCACAGCTCCCTGAGCGGAGAGCTGCTGACTGTCAATCAGCAGCCCTTCGTTCTGCTCCCTCCACGCTCATTGGAGCGCTGAGCTGTGGAGGAGCAGGGAGTGGTCATGTCAGGCTCTCTCTCGCTGAGAGGCTGAGACGGGTGTCAGTCCAGGGACCTGGCGGATCTGGACTCCCATTGTCATGATGACGCGGTGCCTGGACTGATTCCTATGCCGTCAGCAGAGATCGGACTTCAGCCTGCTCTCTGCTGAAAACGGTTCACAGGAGTGCAAAATTAATTTTACTCCTGTGCTCCATAGGAGAAGTACAGCCAAATGAGCTTTAGCTGGACTTTTCCTTTAAATAACAGCACTGGGAGAGGGAGGGGCAGCACTAGGGTTGTCACCTGTCCAGGATTCACCTGGACTGCTCAGGTTCAGGCGGGCTGAAAGCCGGACACATTATTCAGACCGGGCTGTGGCTCCCCAAGTAATCAAGATAGTCACACACAAATCTGTTGCCGTTTGGGAGCTGCGGGCGGCTGTCTTGGGGCAGGTTCAGCATCACTGGGATGTCAGCAATAGCGATTTGGCCACAAACACTGTTCACTGCGGCACGCTCTGTGCACCACATAACTACTCTCCTTGGGGCACCCAAAGGTGTCCCAGGCTGCTAAAGGATTCGGGTTTGGCTTGAAGAAAAGGTGGCAACCCTAGGCAGCACTGGTATTCAATCAAGCTCTCTTGCATGCACATGTGCCGAAAAGGAGCTTGCTGACAGCATAAGAAGGCAGAGTGAGAAGACACTTTTTTAGCACAAGGTTGAGAAAGAGCTGTGTTATGCTCAAAATGCTGCTATCAGTTTGCAATACTGGACTTTTTCAAGCTGGTGTCTTTTCACTCATAAATAAAAGAGCTATTTTTGGAAAATCTTTTCGAAGCCATTGGTGTGGGTAATTTTTTTTAAAAAAAGCTTCTCATAGGAGGCACCAGGCAGGGTGACGGGTACTAGACAGTAAGAGTGATTTTTACCAACAGAAAGAGTCTATGCTCAATACTGGCGTGGTGCACAAAAGACAGTTAGGAGGTGGGAAGCACACAATTGGCCCTTCACACCTTATGTTTATGTGACCAGCATCTTGTAAATGTTGTGCAACATCAAACTCATAGACGTCATCATATAAGTGAAACTATGGGGAATTCCTCATTTTTCAGTGTAGTGGTCAGTGACACATGATGTATTTTGGGTTAAATATTGTATTATTAAAGTGTTACTAAACCCAGTAATATGAAAATAGTTCATCTGCTCCCCGCCCCCAGAGTGGCCACAGCTCATAAATCTTTTTTTTACATGAAAATACTGCCACTATATACCTTTTTCGCTGATCTGTATACCATGGTCCGTGATAAACTGCAGCAGTTTCTCCAGTGCTGAGATTTCAAGTAGGAGGAGATTTCCACTACAGCCTGTATACACGCCCACATGTGTGATGTCAATATCATGTGACCTGGCTATCTCTGAGAAAAAGTACATGTTCTCTCCAGCATAAAAGACACAACTGAGCATGTGCAGATGAGTTCATCTGCCCCGCGCCCCCCCCCCCACCCCCCAGACTACCCACAGCTTATAAATCTTCTTTTTACATTAAAATACAGCCACATACCTTACCACGGTACGTGATAAACTGCAGCAGTTTGTCCAGTCCTGAGATTTCAAGTAGGAGGAGATTTCCACTACAGCCTGTATACACACCCGCATGTGTTGTTGATGTCAATATCATGTGACCTGGCTATCTCTGAGGACAAGTACATGTTCTCTCCAGCATAAAAGACACAACTGAGCATGTTGCAGGGGGACTACCCTACCTGTGTTAAGCTGGCCTTCCATACATAGAGAGGGAAGAATCTATGCACACAGGATAAAACAGCCTTTTTACACAATGCAGAGGATTAACCCCTTAAGTTCCACAATGATTGTAACAAGCATGCTATGCTGCATATACAGACTGATTTTTGCTGTTGTGGGTTTAGTAACACTTTAAAGTGGCACTAAACAATATCCTAATTATCCAAAAATCAACCCTCAAAAGTTATATACTTACCGGTCCTAGGTCCTCGGAGATCCACGCTGTGCAGCCAATGGTGCAAGCTCCCTAGGTGGTCCCTTGCTTTTTTTTGTGCATGTGCAGAAAAAAGGAGTGCTGCAGCCAGTGGGACTATTGCAAAGGAGTAAGAAACCCCCTTACCATTATAGAAAAATATTTTCTTAATCTTCCCAAATCATTTCAAACCAATCCTACCCTTATTGTAGTGATGTCACTTCCACCTTCCATGAATAATCACCTGTTGCGTGATGTGTTCAGATTTATGACATCCTAACCACAGAAGAATTACCTAAAATGAAGTGAAACCTAAATCAATCTATACACCTTTCCGTCACAGATATCATAAATTCTCATAGTATTACCAAATGGGTCGAAGAAAAGAACTTTAAATGTACCAGTAAGGAAAATTATTACGCATTCTAATCTAGGGGACAATGTACAAGTAAAAGGCAATTAATAACGCTATTGGTTTTTCTTCAGAGATTGCATTAGTGTAGTCAAGTTTAAAAAAGGGGGTTAGGGGATGTCAACTTGCAACAAATCTCTTCACAAAAATGGGTCTCTAAAAAAGAAATGTAATTATCTTCCCAATAAAGCTGTTCCTATTGTGAGGATTTACTAAAACGGGTGCACACAGAATCTAGTGCAGCTGTGCATAGTAGTCAATCAGCTTCTAACTTCTGGAGACAAAAAGTGGGGAGGGGGTGAGAAGTGCAACAACCCTAGTGTAGCATGTAAAGTGTAATTTTAATAGAAAATATAAAAAAGCACTCACAAAGATAAAATAGAGCTCAGCATGACAGTCAGGCAGCCTCTGGGACAGAGATCAGATATGAAACCAGGATGCCTTGCCTTGGCCACCAGCAAGGGAGCGGAGATGGAATAGAAGCAGGGAATTGCTGTCACTGGAGAGCAGGGCCATGGGTGGAACACAGGGCCCAGGATGTGAAGCCACCTTACGTAGTAGGAAAATGCTGGAGCTGGAACGGGAACAGGTTTCAAAGCAACCTTGCTTCTTCTTCAGCCACTTCCTCAGTCAGGGACTAATGACTGACTTTGGCATTACTCCATACACACAACAGAGATAGGACTTGTTTGCCCATACATTGTAGGAGATTTACTAAAAGGGAAGCATTCAGAATCTGGTGCAGCTGTGCATGATAGTGAATCAGCTTCTAACTTCAGCTTGTCCAATTAAGCTTTGACAATAAAACCTATAAAACGATACAATGCACAGCTGTACCAAATTCTGTGTGCACCAATTTTAGTAAATCTTCCCCCTCCTAACAATAAAGTATCCAACTCATTTCTGTCTCTGTACCACCTACTACACTGTGTCGAGGGCTTTGATATGCCAAGCAACTCATGAAAGGGTATGTCCTCTCCTTTGAGCCTGTATACTGTATTTGCCATGCTTCTTACATGTGTGATTTTTGTGTACAGGATGCTACAATGTAGACACAATGCGGGGGATTTACTAAAAATGGAGAGTGCAAAATTTGGTGCAGTTCTGCAGAGAAACCAATCAGCTTCCAGGTTTTATTGTCAAAGCTTAATTGAACAAGCTGAAGTTAGAAGCTGATTGGCTACCATGCAGAGCTGCACCAGATTCTTTGTGCACCAGTTTTAGTAACTCTCCTACAGTGTATAGGTAAATGAGTCATATCTGTTGTGTGTATGGGGTAATGCTAAAGTCAGTCAATAGTCCCTGGTGTACACTGACCAGCAAGGAAGCAAACACTGTTTGTCATGCTTCATAGTTCTGTTATTTACAAGCCCTTGGCTATCAATATGTATATATGTATTTTCATGTTCTCCCTGTGTCTGCGTCGGCTTCCTCCAGGAACTCTGGTTTCCTCCCACACTACAAAAGACATTCTTGTAAGGTAATTGGCTCCTGTCTAAATTGGCCCCATTATGTGTATGTATGAATGAGGGTTCGGGACCTTTGAATGTAAGCTGCTTGAGGGCAGGGGCTGATGTAAATGTGATATATATATATATATATAAAATCGCTGCATAAATTGGCAACAATATGTAAATACCTGTAATAGATAAATACATCAAAATGTCTGTGTGTCTATTTAGGACTTACCTTAGAATTTTTCTCACTGTATTCTAACATTGCTCCCCCTACTCTGATGCTTTTTTAATCTTCCTTCAATCACAGATCGGACCTGCTCCATTTCTCTTTAAAAGCTGCTCCAGATTTAGGTCAGTTGTCCTATTCACATGTCCTCTCCATTTCATTTCCAAACATTAATCACTTCTTGGCTGTCCTTCATCTCCCTCCATGTCAGTTGTCCTTCTCTTCCTGCCTTCTCATTTACCTTTCTCCTTCCTACTAGTCAGTGACCATTCTCTTCCTACTGTACCTTCTGCTACTTCTCTCTTCTCTTCCTCCCTCTTTCTTAGCTGTCTTCACCTTCCTTGCCATCCAACCTTCTCTTACCTCTATTTTCCTCCCTCCTTCTTCTTCTTTGGACCACTTACGTTATTTTCCTGCTTCTACTGATGCTTTTTATGACTTTTCCTATGGTGATACAAATTCTGTAACTCAGCACAATGACATATTCCCTATCATATAGAAACAACCAAATTTGGGCCCATTGGGAATTTGCACAGCACTATTATCCAAAAGGGGGTATTACACAGTAATATAAGTAAAAAGCGGTATTTATTTGTTCAAGCTTAAAATATCACGTAATTGGTGACACACAGGTAGGGAAGGAAAGGGGGAAGCAATAAAAAAAAAAAAAACACTAAATTATAATTAACCAGTGTAAGACCAGATGGCCGACCAAGCCTATGATGTGGCCTGATGAGTACTGGTCTGCTCAAATTCCAACATGTTTCAAAGTTTGAATTTAATTATACTTCTTCCTCAGGGAAAGCAACACTGTATGAAGTGGTTCTGCAAGGTAATAACAAACATAGGTACATTGCACATATCCGACATGTTCACAGAAGTACAGCGGCAATATAGCAGTGATTCCAATAACACACATATATATATATATATATATATATACAAAAATTAGCTATTCATATGAGCATGTGTCTGTCCCAAGGGAGCGGCAGTACTTACACGAATATGTTGGTAGATGATAATGACATGTAGAAATGAAAAAGTAGAAATGAATAGCCCCCAAGTAGCGCATCCGAACCGTGAAAGGTGCGGCTCGGTAGGCCTCAGAAGGCGTCCGCCAACGGCCCCAAAAGAGTCCCAGCTCCCCCGCAAGAACCAAAGTGGGGGGGAACAGGAATCTCCCCTCCCCGGGCTCCTATAAAACAAAAATGCCTCATAGTAGATAAATATGATAGGCTCGTGGAGTATCCATATAAAAAGTGGCCCTTCTTACTGTAGCGGAGTAAACAAAGCAGAAGGCCCAAACTCTGTGCTAACGCCGGTTCTTTTTTGAGAAAAGGACAGCCTATAGGTAGACAACAACACAAATACGGAGAAGGGGTCTGTAGAAGTAGGCCAATAAGTTCAAACTGCTAAGAGATAAAACTCCACAGCAAAAGGACAAAAAGGTAAGCGTGTCTATGTGCTGAAAGGCTTACCTATGTGATGAAAAACAGAGACCAAAAGCGTGCACATCATCAGATGTTGTGGGGCATGTGTTGTTTGAAAGAAGGCCAAGGAATATATAGGGAAGGCCTATCAATTATAAGCAGGGGCCATCGTGAAGGCGCGGTCATTGATTGGACAGACAGGAGTGAAGTGTGAGTCCGGTCACGCCCTCCTTGTCTGATTCCCCACCCCCCTAGGGAGCTCGACGGGAAGAGACTCCCCATCCTATTGGTTCCCCATCGCGCATGATGACGTCACCCACATGCGCAACGGCGCCCGACGTCATCGCGGCGCCGGTGCACGCACTGATGCCAGGCACGAGCCGATGGCGAGGGCGGGGACGAATCCCCAGCTGTGGCGAATAACGGCCCCACTAGCTGCAGTGCTAGCTGAGGGGCCCACGTGCACCGTGGAGGGAGGTAGCGAGGCCGGACCCCAATGAGGCCAAAGGCAGAAGCCTGACGCTGCCCAGCGGCCAAATCAAACAGAGCTAACGCGCTATGACCGTAAGAGGAGCAAGATGGCTCCACATGGGGCCCATGTGGAAGGCCGCCATGTCTAAACGGCAGTACCAAATGAGAAGATCAAAGAATAAAAAATAAAAAATCAGACAGCCGTCTAACCATTGGATAACAGACGCATGTCCATGTACAAAAAAGATCTGGCTACTAGAGGGGGATGGAGGACAGAGGGTGGTACATATAACAATTTAGCAACGATACAACATCTTGAAAGGCTAAATAATTATGCTTGTAAAGACCCATATAGGAGGAGAGAAGAAGAAGAAAGAAATGATAAAGATAAGAAAGGGGGGAGGGGGGGGAGGAAGAACCAAGCAATGAGAGAGTAATCAGAAATGAGGATCAGTCCACAAGTTCAGGATCAAACCGTCCTGAAGAGAAGCCTGGGAGGAATGGTTTGAAATTCATCACCTCATTCAACCCAGGAGGTTCTGTGGCGTTGAGGGTGGCAATCCACCTGAGTTCTCGTTGTAAGAGCAATTTATCAAAGTCTCCACTTCGTGAGTTTATATGTACTCGATCCAAGGTCACAAACCTAACGCTAGGCATGAGGCCATGATGTACGTCTCTGACATGACGCCCGCGGGGGGTATCTGGTTATGTTGAGGATGTGGCTCATATGTCGGCAGAACTGCTGGATGGTCTTACCGACGTAGAAGCAGCCACATCCACACTGTAATAAGTAGACCACCCCTGTGGTCTGACAGTTGACAAAATGTCTGGGTTTGAATACCCGGTGATTGTGTAATGTAATTTGTTTACTTGTATCTAAGTATCTACACTGTGAGCATGTTCCACACATGAAGGTGCCCCAATGCGAACAGGGGTCGCCTCCAATATGGGCTGCATGCTCACTGTGTACCAACATGTCTCCGATTGAAGTTGCCCTACGGTATGTAATGAGGGCATTAGGGGGCACAAATGGGCCCACTACTGGGTCCAAAGTGAGTAGGTGCCAATGTCGCTTAAGAATATGTCTAATGTGGTTGTGTTGATTATTAAATCTGGTAATTATCCTGTTTACCGGTAGTGTATCACGGTCATTATCAGGTTTATACAATAGTTGATGTCTTGGTGATTGTGTTACCTTATTAAAGGCCTTTGTCAGGGATTTTTTGCTATACCCTCTAAGCAGCAGGACAGACCGTTGGGCATTTGCCTCCCTTAGAAAGGTATCATGGTTGGTACAATTTAGTTTAATTCTAAGATATTGGCTACATGGGATTGAATTGATAAGAGATTGAGGATGGGCACTGGAGGCCTGGAGGATATTGTTCCCTGCTGTGGGTTTACGGTACAATGCACAGGAAATGATTCCTGCAGGACCTTACGGGATTTCAACGTCAAGGAAAGTGCTCGAAGATGTATGGTATGTCATGGTGAAAGATAGATTAAACGGGTTGCTGTTCAAGGCCACAAGGAATTGCTGTAGGTCCTCCAGGGGTCCACCCCAGAAAAGCAACACGTCATCTATATATCTGTACCATGCTGTGACATGGTCCATGAAATGTGCCGTCTCCTCAGCCGAAGAGACGGATCGCTCGCAGTCCCCCAGGTACAGATTGGCGTAGGATGGGGCACAAGATGTGCCCATCGCTACACCCTGCACCTGGATGAAGTGGGAGCCGTGAAAGGAGAACACCTTATAATGTAAAATAAACTCCAAGACGGAAAGGATGAATTCATTAAAGGGTAACTCCATCTCATTCATCTGAGACAGAACCCTTGCAATGACCGCCATTCCCAGATGATGAGGTATGGAACTGTAGAGGGCCTCCACGTCCACGGCGACCAAAATCGTGTCGCCGGAGACCTGGAGGCCCTCCAAGACCCTCAAGAGATGGACCGTGTCCTGGAAGTAGGACGGGAGGCCGATCACAAAGGGCCTGAGATGTTCATCAATTAGTTTTCTGGCGTTTTCTGTAATGGAGCCCGTGCCCGATACAATTGGGTGGCCGGGGGGAAGAGTGGGGTTTATTTTAAATTTGGGTAATGAATAAAAAGTCGCTGTTTTTGGATGCGTTGTCCTAATGAATTTCCAGGTGGATTTGGAAATCACATGGTTATGATATGCCTGATCGACTAATTCATAGAATGTTGATTATATGTGGAGATGGCTGAGGGATCAATTTTCCGATACCAAAGATGATTATCCAATATCCCTATATTCCCTATCATATGGCACAGTCGAAACATGACCCTTGGGGTAGGAAGTCACTGCTGTGCTGTTTTTTTAGCTAACATATAGTGTTCTGGGAATCCTATGCATTTGAAATGTTTCTTTGTGCAGAAATCACAAGTTCTCCCTTATTAAAGGATAGAAGAAAGGTTTCAGCGTGAGTAGAAGAAGTAGAAGTAGACATTGCAATCGCTGCAGGATGCTTTAGGATCATTTAGATTACAAAAATTCCTGACATATGTGACTATATTCAGCTAATGAAATATAGGAAGGTGTGTGCAGGTAATGTTGAGTGGGAATTAGAAGATTTACTTTTATGAGCAAACATTTGAAATGCTTAATCCAAGGCTGGGCATTTCCGAGTTGCCAGGGTGCCATGGTGACTGAAAAAAGTATCTGGCAACTGGGTCAGTGAAAGCTACTGCTACGGGGAAGACATGGCATGGGTTGGCAGCTTGACATAGTGTTTAATTCTTGCCACACCCATAAAGCTTTGCTTTGCCTTCACATTTTACCACCCCCCCCCCCCCCCAAACCTGCAAGCCCTTAGGAATCATTTACACTTGCAGTTGGGAGGGGGCATACAAAACACATGGTTGAGGTGCATTTTCAAAGTGATATTAAAGGTAAAATGAAAAAAAAAAATCTAACAAACATGTTATACTTTCCTGCTCTCTGCCAAGGTTTTGCACAGAGCTACCCTTCTCTTCTCGGGTCCCCCACCAGCGCTCCTGGCTCCTCCTCTTCTCTGAGTACCCTCTATAGCAAGCCCCTTGCTATAGGGGCACTTGTGCGTTCTAGCTCCTGAGCCCCGCTCTGTGTGTCAGTAAGACAACAGAATGGGGCTCATCCCTACCCTCCACTCCCTCCTCACTGGCTGTGGTTGATGAGGAGGCAGAGACCCGGGAGACCAGCCGCTCCCATGCACATTGCTGGATCGCGATCGGGCTCGTGTAAGTATTACGGAAGCTGCAGGGGAGCTGCATACTGAAGGTTTTTTTTACCTCATACATAGAATGCATGAAGATGAAAAACACTGAGCCTTTAGAACCACTTTTAAGCCCCCAAGCTGCTCCCCCTTAAGCTGCAAAGACAGTGGATGGGAATGTACACATGCCACAGTTATAATGTTTTCCTTTGTGGCAGAAGCAAGAACTAAACCCCTCGTTGTGTTCAGTAGGCATTGCCACCTGCCAAACATGACCAATTCAAGTGAATAGAGCAGAGCCACAACCATGTGCATGCACACAGTTGTGGCATGGTGGTGATGGCTTTTAGGGTTAAAACAGACAGTGAGTAGGCAACTTAACACCTCCTCACTGCCTGTCAAATGCCCTCTGAAAAGCAATCCACCACAGATAGCTCTTCAGAGGGCAGTTCTAATGTAAACTAGCCCTTAAAATTAGCCCAGGAGGTTGCAGGAGCATAGTTTTCTAGAGAAGCAAGAAGCACAGACAGGAGGAGGGACAGTGCACAGCTTGGGAACGTGAGGCCTGTGCAGTACTTATTTGTGAAGGCCGTTCCAGTAGCCCACTGGTTACAAGGATTATGTTAATGGAGTTTAGGGCATCAGAAGCACTGCATACATAGCTTTGTGGGGTCTGGAAGCACAGCCAGGAATGTTATTCTTAGTGAGAGATCTGCATTCACACCAGGCTGGACAGTGTGCACAGTTAACAGACCACCTCTGGAGATTTGTCCCTGGAAGCATCTCTGACTGGAGTTCTTTTAAGGAGTGTTCATTCTGCTGTTGCCACTTTGGTTAACTGCTTACAGAATATTAAGTATTTTTTAATTTTATTTACAGCAGAATAGATAATGATTGAAACCTCTGCCTTGGCCTTCTGTGTCTCATAGGAGAGATTTCCCTACACCTGTTGCCCTGTAGACAAAACTGGATGTGAGAGGAAGTCTGGTAGACAGACAGTTGTCACTGCAAAATGTCCTCATTGAAACACTTACCTTCTATTCCTGATAAAGGTTCTAATCCTTCACCTCTCTATCCAAACTGAAAAAAGTTGGTCTTAGCATACATTTCAAAGTAGATTTCTACCTTTGCAGTCAAATTTGTGAAAACCCCACTTTATGCTTGTTATGTGTTCCCATTCACACAGCATGCCTAAAACATTGTGTATATATACAGGGTGGGCCATTTATATGGATACACCTTAATAAAATGGGAATGATTGGTGATATTAACTTCCTGTTTGTGGCACATTAGTATATGTGAGGGGGGAAACTTTTCAAGATGGGTGGTGACCATGGCGGCCATTTTGAAGTCGGCCATTTTGAATCCAACTTTTGTTTTTTCAATAGGAAGAGGGTCATGTGACACATCAAACTTATTGGGAATTTCACAAGAAAAACAATGGTGTGCTTGGTTTTAACGTTACTTTATTCTTTCATGAGTTATTTACAAGTTTCTGACCACTTATAAAATGTGTTCAATGTGCTGCCCATTGTGTTGGATTGTCAATGCAACCCTCTTCTCCCACTCAGACCACAGGAAATGGTTCCAGTAATCCATGTCTTTAGTCTGCTTGTCTTCAGCAAACTGTTTGCAGGTGTTCTGGTGCATTATCTTTAGAGGAGGCTTCCTTCTAGGATGCACATTCCGTGTAGACTATATATACAGTGCATTCGGTGGTGTACAGTATATAATACACTTCAGGCGGTGTATTAACCACTTGACCACTGGGCACTTAAGCCCCCTTCCTAAACAGACCAATTTTCAGCTTTCAGTGTTCTCACAATTTGAATGACAATTATTCAGTTATACTACACTGTACCAATATACATTTTTTGTCCTTTTTTCCACACAAATAGAACTTGGTGACATTTATTACACCTGGGTTTTTTATTTTTTGCGCTATAAATGAAAAAAAATGCAAATTTTCTTTGTTTATGTTATAAAATTTTGCAAATTAGTAATTTTTCTTTATAAAAGTTTATACTGCTACATATCTTTGGCAAAAATAACCAAAATCAGTGTATATTATTTGGTGTTTCTGAAAAGTTATAGAGTCTACCATCTATGGTGCCAATCACTGAAAATTGATTACACCTGATGTACTGATGGCCCCATTTCTTGAGACCCTAACAAGCCAGGAAAGTACAAATACCCCCCAAAAGACCCCTTTTTAGAAAGTAGACATTCCAAAGTATTTAGTAAGAGGCATGGTGAGTTTTTTGAAGTTGTCTGTCTAGGGGACAGGAACCACACTGGGGCAGAGATTCTGTCAGCTCTACGGGGGCGGGCTCAGAGGTTGACGCCACGGCAGCTTGAGCCAGGAATGTTTGTATGTGACAATGGCACCAACCTTCTCTCTGCCCTCCAACAGAGATAATTGACACATGTTCCATGCTTGGCACATGTCCTGAATTTGGTGCTGCAGTTTTTCTTGACCAGGTACCCAGGCTTACCAGATATTCTGAGGCAGGCCAGAAAAGTCTGCGGTCATTTCCAGCGGTCATACAATGCCAGTGTTCGGCTGGCTGACATTAAATGGGAATTCAACCTGCCCACCAACCGCCTCATTTGTGACATGCCCACTAGGTGGAACTCAACATTGGCAATGCTGTAGCAGCTGCACACACAGCAGAGGACCATCAATGAGTACCTGTGTGAGTATGGCACCAGGACAGGCTCAGGGGAGCTTGGCTTCTTGTCGCCACACCAGTGGCTACTGATCAAGGATGCATGCACTGTCCTGTCACCACTTGAGGAGGCTGCAAAGATGGCGAGCAGCAACAATGCATGCATCAATGACACCCTCCCTCTAGTCTTCCTGCTGGAGCACATGCTTCGTGGAATCATTGACAGGGCACATAAGGCAGAACAGTGGGAGGAAGAGGAGGGCTTCCTTTCCTCTCTCTTCCTCTTTATGCAGATAGCATTCCTGGACCACGGTATGAGTGTGTCCATGAGTAACTACCAGGAGACGACACACACGTCGACGATGTCGTAACGGTTACAACTCAAGGTGGATCACCCGTACAGTGTTTACTCCGCCAACCACCCGTCCAACTTAAGGGTAAATTACAGTCGGTCGGCTTGTGACCGTAACATACTGGCGACCTTTACTGGCGTCTGAAAAGACCGGACGGAGTCTTATAGACCATTCGGACCCATGGACCAGTTCTTTTTGACGTCGTG
>BLSH010026954.1:25853-47552 GCA_018402905.1 Glandirana rugosa | reverse complement strand
ATAAACACACTTGTTTTTTACTATTTTTAAAGTAAACCCATGTCACAATCTACTGGCGCGTTAACAGTAACTTTCACGCTCTCGTGCCTTTCGATTTTTAACCAGACCCTTCTTTCCCCCACTTTCACGGGCTATAACTTCACCAATTTATTATTTCCCCTGTTCAGTGGGGGACTACAGTGAACACAAAAATCACACCTAGGTAACGTCGGATAATGTACGTTTTGTGTTAGACGTTACCCTTTTTTCAGGGACTGAGTCCCCGCATGGATCTCGTAAACCGTGGGCCCCGCCTACGATATAGACCGTGGGGGGGGGGGGGCTTTGCCTCCTCGCCACCGATTTAATCCCCAAAAATCTGCACCACCTTGCGTTTTTCGGGGGGGGGGGGGTGCCAGATATAGCATCCGCCCCGGGTGCCAAATGCTCTAGGTACGCCCCTGAGTCAGGGACTTTTTTCCCATTGCAGATTGTGTTTTGCATGTAATAGGCTGCAATGGATCCACACTAAAAACACAAGTGACATCAGGGGGTGACTTGTCCCCTTTATTATTTAACCACTTCAATATCGGGCACTTTCACCCCCTTTCTTCCCAGACCAATTTTTAGCTTTCCGTGCTCTCGCACTTTCAATGACAATTGCGCGGTCATCTAACACTGTACCCAAATGAAATTTTTATCATTTTTTGTTCACACAAATAGAGCTCTCTTTTTGTGGTATTTATTCACCACTTGTTTTTTTACTACTTTCTGTTTTAAAAGAAATTCAATAAAATCAAATTTTGTTTGTCTACATGTCTTTGGTAAATAATTGGTTTGTGTGATCGCGGACAGATGTATGCAGAGGATCATGTACAGATGTGCGCAGATGATCATGGACATATGTGCGCAGATGATCATTGGAACAGATGATTTTACTGGGACATATGTGGGACAGGTGTTTTTATTGTGTGGGAACAGTGTGGGGTGACACTGCTGGGGGACACTGTGCAGCCGCGCAATCCCGCTCTTTCTGAAGGACGTTCCTGAACGTCCACTCAGAAGGAGGAAGCGCCCACCCGGCCGTATATGTGCAGTGGCTTGGTGGGAAGTGGTTAAGAACTGTCAAACGTTGGAGCCTTCAGCGGGAGTGGACCTTTTTTTTTGCGGTTGAAGGTGGGCATTGGATCTACATCAGGGGACATTGTTTTTTATTTATTTTTTTTAAACAAAGGATTTGTCAAAAACTGATCACTGTCATTTTTTTGGTGAATGAGTAGGGGAACCCTCTACTAGTACACATGTGGGGGGGGTTCTGGGATCCCTTTCCTGACCTGCTGGGCTGCATGCTCAAATAAGGGGGGTCTGGTATGGATTTTGGGGGGAGCCCACGCCATTTAAAAAAAAAAAAAATTTGGCATGGGGTTCTGCTCAAAATCCATAGATGGGGGATACGCCGTTTTTTTGCCGATTTTCTTTTTTGGGAAAATTCCCGATATGCTTTTTCTTACATTCACCTGTCAGCGGAGAACCCCGCTGACAGCTGATGACTCATCGGTTGTTGAGAAAGCGATGACTGGCTTCCCGGACTGCTCCTTAACAACCAGCTAGTCACAGTTTATAAAAAGAGAAAAAATAAGGCAAAATGCATGAAAACAGCATAGAGAAACAACATCAACTGCAAGCGCATAGATGTGAACCTAGGGTTAGGCCTGTTTTTAATGCTGTTTTTATCCTGCCAGGAGAAAGGTGTTCGGAAGAGCCCAGTGTGCACAAGGCCTAGAGCTTCCATTCTCGTAAGAAAGACATTTGAGCACCTCTTTTACCATTTATGAGTTCATTTTATACTGCACTCTCAATTTTGTTTAGGTCTATGAAATAGGTATATTTCATGCCTATGGAATTCAACTCTGCACAAATACCTGAACTTTGGGAGAACTTTACAACTTCAAAAAGTATTTTCGCAGAAAAGGTTTTAGTTAAGGAAAAATTTACATTATATGGTCATTTTAAATGCAAATAATGTTGACTGGATTTTTTTTTTGTTAGTGAAAATGTTTTTTGGGATTGGGGCATGTTCACTTTGTAAAGTGAATGTTGCCTAGCTTAGTGAATAAAGTAAATCTAAGTGAAAATGCAAAATGTGTATGCTCTACTGTTGTAATAAATCAATCCCGTTATTCCCATTATAAAAATGTGTAAAGTGCCAGCAGTTCCAGGCTATTAGTCAACTCCATTTATTTCCTGCATTTTTCTATGCTACATCAGCAGATAATACAATAAAATGCATACTGCAAAAAGAGAGAGCGAAAGGAAAAGTATTACAGCATGGACTGAAAACATGTGCCTTCAAGCAAATCTATACCCCGCATCCTAAGCTGAACTCCAAGTAGATTTGATAGACATAAGTTAATGCCGTTCTGTAATCATTATTACATCAATAAACAGAGCTGTGCTGTGTGGCAGGACTGCATAAATCTCAAACTAAATGCACATAAATACAAATCCTCTCTGTAAAGCAGATCTCATTTATGTATTTCATTTGTGTATTTCGCTGTATCCTGGAGTTTTAAAGAGACCCTGTTACTAGACCTTGCTTTTAACCCCAAGCTGCAGAGAGAAACAGATATCTCCTATAAGTTTGCCACAAAAGTCTGTAAAGCTGGCTATACATGGATCAGTTTTTTCCATCGGTCAGGGGGCTGATCAAAAAAAAAAAAAAAACAGATTCCCCCATCCACACCAGCATAGTAAGTAGACAATTCCTCCGCATGTGTTTCATTGTATTCTGACTGCGGGGACTCCTCCACTGGCAGAATATACTGATCAGTACAGCAGATAATTGATCATAGGAAAACATTTCCAACAAGCTGGTTTGAGAGAAGCTGGTCATTAGAATGACTTCTCTGGTACAAGAACGACCATAGTTAGTTTGCAACAGCTGAATTTCAATTCAGCTATGGCCAGTGTAAGATTTGGAGGGATCCAACACATCCAGGAATATAGAATCCCTGTGTGTGCCCCAGCTCTGTAGTGCCTATAGTGACACTGAGGTAGGTAGGAGGAACCACAGAAAGCACCAGGGTTCCAGGAGATCCCTAGAAGAAGATTTATATAATGGAGTGGCTCTCAGTGGTGTGAGCAGTGGGAGAGATAAGTATTTACGATTTATAGTAAATTTTATTTTCCTGACAGGGTGACTTTAAAGATAAAGCGCCAAAATCAGATGTGTTCAGCAGGATCTGATGGGCAAAGGAGGACACTTAGGATAGGGGATCCCCTCAACTCATTCCTTCTTTGCCAGCAAATCCAGTGGGGTTTAAATTCAGCACACTAAACTTCTATAAGACTTTTATTTATTTAAACACGCAAACACATTTTGGAGATTTTTGTTTGAATAAAATAAATGATCTGCGCAAAACGGTCCACTCTTTTTTTTTTCTTTTCTTTTTTCATCCCACGTAGTTTTGCAAACTGCATAATCGTGTCATCTTTATCCTTGTTTTATTACATAGCTACTAGAACATACTTAACTACCTAACACTATGTGCAATGCAATGTACTTTAATATAAGTCTATCAGCCCCTCTTGTATTAGTGTGTTGGGGTGCCATTCACAGTGAATGGCATGACAATGGACTGTACAGAGTGCAGTAAAATGCAGAGGTTTATTTCGTGTTAATGCTGGCTTTGAAGTCAGCCTTACTGTGTCTCAGTTCTTACAGGTCCACCATTCAAGTTCCACTGATTACCAATGCATTCTCATTTAACTCAGAATTGTCCATGTGATTGACTCTTGAGGATCTACAAATCTGCATTGGTAATACTATTAGGAAAATATGGTACATCAAGCATGTCAAATGGGGAGCAATAATTAAAATCTGTGCTCACGTGGATGTTGTGACTTTTTAGCATGAAAGATGCAATCAGTAGGTTTTCTATTGCTCAGCTTGTTAGCTGAATAAGAAAAATCAGTCAGTAGCTTGGCAAAAAAGCAAAGATTAGAAAGTTGCTGAATTTATTGTTGGTATACTAATGATAATGTGTTTGTTTTCCATTTTACTGCTATCTACCAGAGGATAAGGTGCATAAACCAGGTAGGTTCCATTTAAATGAGACCTTAAAAAGTTAGAATGCAAAGCAGCAAATGGCAAAATTGCTACTAGCACATACATGTTGACAGAAGTTCTAGTACTTTATGATGGCTGTGTGTGTACTCTACCCAACTGATCAAAAAACAAACTGTAACAGAATCAAAACTACTTTATTCATAATGTTTTTTCTGCATGTTGTCACAGTTTAAAATTAACTTATTGTATATTGTCTTAGTTAGTAGTTTAAATGAATTACAGTTATCTAGATTTGTATAGTTTATGGGCCTATATTTTTCCCCATCAGCATCAGTAATCATAACCTTATAAAAATTCATGAAATATTCTAAGGCAACAGTATTGGGACAGGGAAAACAAGTAAGACCTCATGTATACTGCTGCTGGTAAACGCATGTTTATGGGTAGTTGGGCACTTTTTTCAGCTGCCCCTTAACTCTTCTCTATGTTATCTTATCAGTACATGTGCACTTGGTCGTTTTAGTAGTTTCTAAGCAGTTGAGTTTACAGGTATTTGTTGGAAAGCAAAAAAATACGTTCGGGATGGATGTTCAGACGCATTTGAATTGCCAAATTCCTGTAACAGCTTGTAAACGCGCCTAAACGCGGTAACTCGCGTCTAGGAGCGTTTCGTTTACAGACATTTTTCATTAAAAAAACGCTTCTAGACGCAAATTTGGCTAAACGTGGCATGCAAACGTGGCTAATGGATGTTTTTAACCGTCGGTTTTAGCTGTCAACTTGAGTCATTCAGGGATAGGTTGAAAAACGTCCCGTGTGCATGTAGCCTAAATGTTCTGTTTAAAAGAGGTAATTCCTGAAGAAGAGTGTAAATTAGGTGCCAAAATGTGTGTGTCTACAGGCTTCAGTGACAAAAAAATCAAGCCTTGGTCAGAAAAATAAAAAAAATTGTTACATGGCTGAATCCTGGATCACTTTGGCAGGTAATGATGCTTCAGCAATTTCTGGTACTGCTGAAACTTGTCGGCTCCTTCTTGCCTCCTGCAAATTCATATTGGCCAGTGAGACTGCCCATCTAATTGTTTACTAGGCAATCTAACCTTTATTATTAGAACGCTTTTTGGTAATGTAAAATATACATGTGTTGTATCTAGTTCTTTAGTTTTCTAGTTTCTTGTTTTAGGACAAATTATTTGCAAACAAGGAACACAGAAGCCATGTTACAAAGTCATTTATTTTCATGATACATCAAGGAGGCTGACGTTTCAGGAAGCTCAGGATGAATGTAGACGGGATGGTGGTTACCTGATAATTATCAAGTCTGAAGCAGAGCAAAGATTTATACAGAAGCTCATTCAAAGCATCACTGGTTCTGATGGTGACTTCTGGTTGGGTCTCAGAAGAATTGATGAGGACTCTCCAAGCTCCAGCGACTGCCAGAGTCTGTACTCTTGGGTTGATGGCAGCAAACCCACATTTTGGTGAGTACAGAAATGTATAGAGATGTGTTAGTTCACAGTTTCCAGATCTTTAGGGTTCAGGCACACAGGGTTTTAACAGGCTTTTGCTGCTTTACTGCACCCTGGGAACTGCATGTGCTGTGCACAGCCTGCTCTACAAGTAAGTGACTGTATGTAGCCATACTTTTGTAAAAAGCAAAGCCTGGTTGCATTAGCAGTTAACCACGCATGTACCTCTGACATATTTTCCAAACACAAAGCTTTCATATTCGGAAAATAGGTTGGATGCACATGTGTGGTTAAAAGCCAATGCAAACATGCATCAGCATTTACAAGAGCAAGGCCATGTACAGCCATTCACTTGTATAGCAGGCTGTATGAAGCACATGTGGCTCCCTGGCCAAGGAAATATGCTATATAAAACCCTGTGTTCATGTACCCTAATAGGTTTCTTCAGAGAGAAGCTGACATTAAGGGCTGGTTCATGCTTCCTGCATGGTAAAATGCGGTGCCTTATCGCGCAGGAAGTGTTGGTCTAGAAACACAGGGGGCAACAGGGCTATACATAAATAGTTAGTCAGGTTGAAAAAAAGACACAAGTTCATCTAGTTCAACCTATAAAAGGGGAAAAATATATACAGGCAGTCCCCTAGTTACAAACATCCGACTTACAAACGACTCCTACTTACAAACGGAGGAAGACAGCAGGAAGTGAGAGGAAATCTCCCCCTAGGAAGGGAAATTCACTCCTGCAAGAGTTATTATGGGAAAAAGGTGTCTCCACTGATGCTTTATCACCAAGGTTTGTTTCCACAACAACCCAAAATTTTCAAAATCAAATTATCATTGAGACAGGAAGAGAGGTGAAATCTTCTGAACAGAAATATAGACAGCAAAACAAACAGTACAGGGGTGTTACCCCTTCCCTATGCTATCCAAAAGCTTAGAAATATTTTTTTTGGCTGAAGCTACACTTAAAAAATGTACCTGTTACGACTCACAAACAAATTCAACTTAAGAACAAACCTACAGTCCCTATCTTGTTTGTAACCCGGGGACCACCTGTATATGATTCCATATACACAATCTATACCCACAGATAATCCGAAATAAGGCAAAAACCCCAGCAAAGCATGATTCAATTTGCTACAACAGGGGAAAAAATTCCTTCCTGATCCCCCGAAAGGCAGTCGGAGATTCCCTGGATCAACTTTACCTATGAATGTATCCAGTTATTTTGTGTACATTTATGAAAGAATCCAGGCCTTTTTTAGAGCTATTGGTGAACTGCACTGAGGGATGGAAAAACGCAGTCATGTTCCAGAATCCCGCACTCTGCTGCACCTCACCCAAAGGCTGCGTCAAGTTCAACAGGGCACATAGAAAACAATTGCTTTTTTATTAAAAAACAAGTAGGGTACTCACATAAAAACATAGGTCATCGCCCATAAAAGCCGGCAAACACAGATAAGAGTGATCGTTCCCGTTCCACCCAGAGAGTGTAGGTGTGGTGACGTCAGCGCGTGGCTCCGCCCTACATGTTTCGTCATACGTGACATCTTCCAGGGGGTGCGATGACCTATGTTTTTATGTGAGTACCCTACTTGTTTTTTAATAAATTGATTTTGCGGATTCACACTATGGATTCCTCCTCTTTTAATGTTGTACATGGTGGAGATGGAATGCCAATTTGAAGATTCATTTTGGTGCCCATATACTGGAAAGTCTGGAGAGGGGAGAAGTCCGTACTTAATACCCTGCAGAAGGTTATATCTGTCAGCCTGTACGACCCACTAGCGATAGTGAGTCCTGCATATCTAGTAAGGGTACCTCCCCCCAAACACTTAAGATGTGCATGCTTCTGGTGGTGGCCTGCCTTTGCCAACTGAATTCCAACGGCGGATAAACTTCTCAACCTCTACCCCCTAGGATCTCTTTCACCAAATAGGGAGTTTGGACATTTTTCATAAACACCCATCACCGAGAACACTTACCTTTGTTCACTTTCTGTTTGGATTTGGACACACAAGTTTATTTCGGTTTCAACACTGATGCAATTTATATATCTTGATTATTGTTGTTACTTATATGCACTTTAGCACAACTGTTATAATCTTAATTCTTATCTGTGTTATTATCACACGGCTTGTTGCTGCCGCACCTGACACTTTAGCGCAATACCACTTTTTTTCATTTTATGTGATTAGGGGCAAAGACTATGCACTGCATTATAGGTTGCTCCTTATTTTCAGTGGCAATCCTCAAAGTTTTGTGAGCTTCACAAATCCTGGGGTTCAACCATGGTAGTAGTGGACCTTAACCTTATCTCTACATAGCTACAATTAAACCAAGGACCTAGGTTTGCTCAAAGGGTGCTTGTTGCTCCTGCCGTAGAATTGAATTAAGTACTGCAACTGCTACCATGTGTGTAGACTTTCCACAAATTCTTGAAAAATGTATCTGTTGCAAGTGGTTAGTTGATTATGTCATTAAAGACAAAACCAATGTGAGTTTTTACCAGAGCGCTATACTTTCATTAACCACTTAAGGACCGGGCCTATTTTTTACACTTGGTGTTTTTGCTAGAAAATTACATAGAATCTCCAAACATTATATATTTTTTTAGACACCCTAGAGAATAAAATGGCGAACATTGCAATATTTTATGGCACACCGTATTTGCGCAGCGGTCTTACAAACGCAATTTATTTGGAAAAAATACACTTTTTTGAATTAAAAAATAAGAAAGCAGTAAAGTTAGCCCAATTTTGTTATATTGTGAAAGATAATGTTACTCCAAGTAACATGTCATGCTTCAAAATTGTACCCGTTCGAGGAATGGCGACAAACCTTGGCACTTAAAAATCTCCATCAGCGACATTTAAAAATTTCTACAGGTTACTAGTTTAGCGTTACAGAGGATGTCTTTTGCTAAAATTATTGCTCTCACTCTAACGATCGCGGCGATACCTTACATGTGTGGTTTGAAAACCGTTTACATATGCGGGCGCTACTTACATATGCAATAGAGTATAATTGTGAGAAGCCTGCAAGCTACCATGTGTTCCCTCGGGCGGGTCTCCCCAGCGTGCTCTTAACTTCTTCACTGCCATCGCTCAACCACCATCTAGCGTCAACAGGTGCTACTGTGAAGCAGACAGAGTCGACCATGGCAGACACACAGGCAGCACTCCTTCTCCAGTGCTCCACATCACAATCTTCACCACTGTGGCTTGAAAATGTCCTGTTGCTAATGGCTGTGCAGCAGACATTCACCCGCACAGTACACGTGCTTACATGGCCCTCCGCGGCCGCCATTTTGACTCTCAAATAAACTTTGGTCAGAACCACCCTCAAATACACCTGCTGTCACTGGCTGGGTTCTCCTCACACTGCCCAATAGGGACACATACAATTGGACAGTGTAAAACTCTCCAGACCACATGAATCAGCACCAGAGCACACTGAGCAGACCTTACTCAAATCCAGGCTCTCTGATAAGCAGATAGCATATAAATTTGCCTATCTACTCTCCTGTTAAGCAGAGAGAGCCAAAAACGATGTACACTCACTAACACCCAAACTAGAAAGGTGCTATATGCAAACAATAATAATTATAAAGTGCTATATGCAAACAATAATTATAAAACGTGCTTAAATGCAAACAATTAACATAAATGAAAAAACACACAATTTTCCTTCAATGTGCATCCATTGGTGAACTATTAATAATGCATCATTGAAAATAAACGCCCGCAGCAATGAATCCTCTTTTACACTTAAAATAGTGTCATAAAATAGTGTCATAAAAAACACACAATTTTCCTTCAATGTGTATCCATTGGTGAACTATTAACTACTTCAGCCCCGGAAGGATTTACCCCCATCCTGACCACAGCACTTTTTGTGATAGGGTGCTGCATCGCTTTAACTGACAATTTCGCGGTTGTGCGACGTTGTACCCAAGCGAAATTGACGTCCTTTTTTCCCCACAAATAGAGCTTTCTTTAGGTGGTATTTGATTGCCTCTGCGATTTTTATTTTTTGCGCTATAAACAAAAAGAGAGCGACAATTTTGAAAAAAACTATATTTTTTACTTTTTGCTATAATAAATATCCAAAAAAAAAACCAAAACAAACAAATCCCTTCATCAGTTTAGGCCGATATGTATTCTTCTACATATTTTTGGTAAAAAAAAATCACAATAGGCGTATATTGATTGGTTTGCGCAAAAGTTATTGCGTCTACAAACTATGGGAATAGATTTATGCCATTTTTGTGGCATTTTTATTATTTATTTTTTTTTACTAGTAATGGCGGTGATCAGCGATTTTAATCGGGACTGCGACATTGCGTAGGACAGATTGGACACTTTTGACACTTTTTTGGGACCACTGACTTATACAGCGATCAGTGCTACAAAAATACACTGATTACTGTATAAATGTCACTGGCGGGAAAGGGGTTAACACTAGGGGGGCGATCAAAGGGTTAATTGTGTTCCCTCTGTGGTGTTTCTAACTGTGAGGGCAGTGTACTGACAGGGAGTAGAGAGAGAAAGCTGTTTCCGATTACTGAGAACAGGAGATCTCTCTCTACTTCTGTGACAGAATGGGGATCTGTTTGTTTACACCAACAGTTCTCCGCTCTGCCTCTCGTTCTGGCAGGCGTACATTGCGGCCGCCGGCCACGCACATCAGCTTCCCGCGTGCACCAGCTATAGCAATTTAAAGGGCAACCGTACAGCTATGGCGATTTGCCGGAACTTGTCAACCTGCTGCCGTATAATGATGGTGGCTGGTCGGCAAGTGGTTGATATGCATCAGTGCACAGTGAAAATAAATGCATGCAGCAATACTCTTTTACACTTAAAATAGTGTAAAAAAAAAAAAAAAAAACAATGTTCAATATTCTTCCAGTGCTTTGGTATTCCAAAAAGTGGTCCATGCTTCAGTGTTCCTTATATGCACACTAGTGACAACACACTTGTGCTCCCCCTTTAGTGATCTCCTCACCTCAGGGTGTGTGACTAGGGTTGCCACCTCATCCCTTTAAACTAGGGTTGCCACATCATAACTTTAATCCAGGACACATATTAATTACACAGGTTCTGTGGCTGATTAAGGTGGTAATTAAACTCACTTGGTGCCTTATCTGCATTAAATTGGCCTCAGAACAACCTGTGTAATTCATATGTGTCCTGGATTAAAGGGATGATGTGGCAAACCTACTTTAAACCAGAACACATATGAATTACACAGGTTTTGTGGCTAATTTAATGCAGATAAGGCACCAAATGTCACAGAACCTGTGTAATTAATATGTGTTCAGTTTTAAAGGGATGAGGTGGCAACCCTATGTGTGACCTCACAATTAAGTTTGGTCAATAAATGCAGTTGCGCCACCCCTGGGCTCACTTATTAAGGAATGTCCAAGCGCCTGTGCTAATCCTCAGGTCGGTCTCCTCTGTACATGCAGGGAAAAAACAATCTAATAGTGCCTGAATCCTCTATAACAGTGTTCCTCAACTCCAGTCCTCAAGGCCCACCAACAGGTCATGTTTTCAGGATTTCCATTATTTTGCACAGGTGATTTGATCAGTTTCACTGCCTTAGTAATTACCACAGCCGATTCATTAGAGGGAAATCCGGAAAACATGACCTGTTGGTGGGTCTTGAGGACTGGAGCTTAGGAACACTGCTATATAAAACATACGCTTTATTAAAACTCCAAAATAGCTACTCACATTCTCAAGGTGCTTGCAGTGCACCAATTTATAACACACAATCTTATTTAATGCCCATCAGATAAAAAGTTGCACAGCTGCGATCTGTCAGCTACTCTGACAGTGTGGAGTAGCTGACAGATCGCAGCTGTGCGGCTTTTTATCTGATGGTCATCATTGGTGCACTGCAAGCACCTTGAGAATTTGAGTACCTATCTTGGAGTTTTAATAACGCGTATGGTTTTATAAAGGATTCAGGCATTATTAGATTATTTTTTTCCCTGCATGTACGGAGGAGACTATTCTGAGGATTAGCACAGCAGCTTGGACTTTCCGTGATAAGTGAGCCAAGGGGTGGCTCAACTGCGTTTTTTGACCAAACTTAATTGTGAAGTCACACACCCTGAGGTGAGGAGATCACTAAAGGGGGATCACAAGAGTGTTATCACTAGTGTGTATAAAAGGAACATTAAGCACGGGTCACTTTTTGGAATACAAAAGCATTGGATGGATATTGAAATTTGTTTTTTATGACCCTATTTTAAGTGTAAAAGAGGACATTCATTGCTACATGCGTTTATTTTCATAGTTCACCAATGGATGCACATCCAAAGGAAAATTGTGTGTTTTTTCATTTATGCAATTGTTTGCATTTAAGCACTTTATATAATTATTGTTTGCATATAGCACTTTATTATTATTATTATTGTTTGCATATAGCACTTTATATAATCAGGGCTAGTGTGGCGACTTACATATGCGTACGCTTCTGTGTGCGAGCTCAGAGGGACGGGGAGCTTTACATTTTTTTCTATTTCTTTTTTTATTTATTTTACTTTTTATTTTTACACTGTCCCTTTAAAAAAAAAAAATTGATCACTTTTATTCCTATTACAAGGAATGTAAAAGAAAAAAAGAATGACAGGACCACTTTAATGTGAGATCTGGGGTCAAAAAAGACCTCAGATCTCACATTTACACTTTTTTTTTCAATATAAAAAATATTTCCCCTTTAAGACCATTGGGTAGAAGTGACGTTTGACGTTGCTTCCGTCATCCAATGGCATTGAGTTGAGTGGGGGCCCTCATTCCTTCACTCAACCCCATGCCTCTCAGGGGAGAGGATCGGATCGTCTCCACCACTACCGATGGCTCTGGTAAGTGGCGTAGATGACCGGAGCATGGAGGCAGGGGGTGCACCTCTCCCGCCGCTGATAAAAGTGATCTCATGGTGAACGACACCGCAGAAACTACTTGTATCTGAAAGCTGACCACCCGCCATCGAAAAGGATACCAGGATTATGGCAGCTATCTGCTGCCACAACAACGGTATTCAGCGTCAAAGGACCGACGTATAACAACAGCAGGTGGTCCGTAAGTGGTTAATATCTGGTAATATGACCAAATATTTACAATCTTTATGTTAAACTGTGTCCATACAGATACAGATCAAACTTCTTTGAATTTTCAGTGGATTTCATAATCCCCATATTGTGCAGAAAATAATGGACATAATGTGGCCCTTATACAACCACATCTGTTTTACCAATAAAAATTGTCAATATAGAGCGATGGGTACAGCCTGGGCTGAGACAAACCACATACATCGAGAGTACAGTGTGGTCCAAATATTTGGGATAAATCCTAGGGCTTTAGAAACCAAACCACTTAAGAATCCAATCCAGCATGCTTCATGCAGGGTGCAGGGTACTCGATGTCCTCCGACACCCACCGAGCGCCAGGCGAAGACACAGAACTGCGATCTGCCTATGTAAACAAGGTAGATCGCCATTCTGACAGGAGGGAAGGGATGGAGTTTGTGTCCCTGCAAAGCAGGGAATAAGTTCCTTCTCTTCCCTTACTAGGTCCCAAAAAGTATCAAAAGTGTCAGTTTTTTGTCAGAATGTCTGCTGCAATATCACAGTCCCATGATAAGTCGCTGATCGCTGCCATTACTAGTAAATAAATAAATAAAATTATCTTATAGTTTGTAAACGCTATACCTTTTGCGCAAACCATTCAATATAAGCTTATTAGGATTTTGTTTTAAAAAAAATAGATAGCAGAGTACATATTGGCCTAAATTTATGAAGATATTAGATGTTTTCTATTTTTTATTGGATAGGTTTTATAGCAGAAAGTAAAAAATATTTTTTTTTTTCAAAATTGTTAGTCTTTTTTGTTTATAGCGCAAAAAAATAAAAATGCAGAGGTGATCAAATACTGCCAAAAGAAAGCTCTATTTGTGGGAAAACAAGGACATAAATTGTATTTGTGTACAGGATTGCGTGACCACGCAATTGCCAGTTAAAGTAATGCAGTGGCATGTCGCAAAAATGGCCTGGTCATGAATGGGAGTAAAGCTCCTGGAGGTCAAGTGGTTAAGTGTAACTGGTGTGCATACATTTATTAAAGGAACACAATTTGATACTTGAAAAAGAGGCGTCAGCTTTGAAACATGTTGGCCACCCCCCACTTCCTGTTTTCTCACTTCCTGTGTTCACATGTGCTTCATCAATCCACACATGCTGTTTCCTGTCCTGAGGCTACCACACTCCACTCATTGTAGCAATATCTCCATTATGGGATACTGGATGCCTCTTCCTCCCAGCTGCAGCTGCACCAATGACCGTAGGGCATGAGATTACCCACACCCTCTTAGCCATTGCAGATGCCATCCAGACCATATCCTTTGTTTCCTTTGCGACAGTTTCCTTGGTGTCTTACTTTATGTCTTACTCTATGTGAGTTGCTAATTGCCTTCCTTTAATAAATGTTTACACTACACTTAATCTGTGCACTTTGCTCTTTTTGTCTATTTACATCTGTTTTACTGGCCATTCAATATCTAGGTGGATATCTACTTCAAAGGTTGGCTGTAGAAATCTGCTTTTGTATAATTTCAGGTAGTCTACTGCGGGAATTATGTGCAAATGACAAGGGTCCAAAACTGCAGGCACACATTTTAAACTTTTTGTAATTTTGGTAGAATATTGCCACCATGCTGAATGAGCAGCCTCTCCAGGTTGGCATACACCAGTCAATTATAATCCTGCTCACCAGGGAGCAGGCCTCATGACAACAAGGAACCTTCAACCTCACACCGAGAAACCTAGACTAGCAGAGCAAGACAAGTCTTGGGATTGTATGTCATGACTGAAATCCTCAATTGCAAGGCAGTGAGACTTTGCAGGGCAGGACACTGGGAAATTGTAAGCCAATACTTGGCTAGGGGCTGTACAAGTCTGGGGCTTGTATGGCAGTGCAGGACTGGAAATTAGCACTGTCTTTCTGGTATATGTGCCTACAGCTCCAAACTACAATCTAACACATGCTGGAAAGCATATGGAACATATAAGGAAAGGAGAAAGGGATACTGCCTAAAATTTCCTATATATATTTTTTTTATTTATTACAGGTACTTATATAGTGCTGTCAATTTACATCATTCCCTTCCCTCAAGGAGCTTACAATCTAAGGTCCCTAACTGACATTCATACATACACATACTAGGGCCAATTTAGACAGGAGCCTGTCTTTGGAGCATCCTGGGCTTTATGTAAATTCAGTTATCAGTTTGTGAAGTGCAGAATCCCTGAACAACATCCTGCAACTCCTCTTTCATTGCTCTGAAATGACTACCTAAATATTATAACTGAAATTGAGACCTATTCAAATGTATTTTTGGGAACTGTTATATATGCCCACATAGCCATTTTTAAACTCTTCTCCTGGGTGGTTTGGACATATGCTTTCTAACCAGAAAAGTTTTGTTTTATTTTATCAGTGTTTTACTAGTTTTGAGAAATGTATTCCAGCCCTTTAAAATCTGTGTTGCACCAAGTACAGTATTTTATAGCAGTAAATGCCAGATTGATTTAATGTAAGTTTGTATTTAACTAGGATGATTGCCAAACCATAGCTGCAGTGCTATTAATGGACCATACTGGAGTGAACCATATCAAATATGTCTCTGAGCTTCTTTATTATTGAGATAGTAATTAATGTATTACTTGGTAAAGTGCAATCATGCATTTTTTGGACATTTATCTGTTTAGTAGACAAAATGCAAAAACAATCAGTTCATTAGTATCAAAACAACCAATATAAATTAATTAGTAAAGCAATTAAACAGTGTTCATTTTTTTGCATAACATCTTGAGAAGACAATATGAAACTAATACAGTTGGGCAGTGTTATGAGTACAAAGCATCACAACTGCAGGCCACAATGCAAACAGAGGATGAATAAATGTGCACAGAGCAGGGGCATAAAAAAGGAAGGGATAAGGGAGGGGGTCCGAGCAGACCCCCCCCCCCCCCCCCCCCAGCATCCTGCGCAGTATTTAGTGCTAACAGCCATGCCGGGCACCTGAAGCAGGATCTGCTCCTGTAGCCTGTCCGCTTTGAGTGGGGGGAGCTGCTCTTCCCTGCAGGGGCATAGATAAGGGGAATATAGGGGGTCCAACCCCCTGCAGCAGCTAGTGTTGACAGCCAAGCCGGGCATCTGAAGCAGGAGCCAATCCTTCAGCCTTTCATTTCAGAGCAAAGGAGGCTGCTCCACCCCAGCTCCATTCACATGACCCATCTGAGGGTGGACTTCTCCTACTCTGAACAGCCTTGGTTTGGTAAATATGTTGGTAGATGCGAGGGAGAGTTGTATTGAGGGAACAGAGCTGTACACTGGGGAAAAGGGCCATACTGAGGGGGAAAAGTTATACTGGGGGGGGGAGCTGTATTGAGCTAGTTATACTGGGAGGGCTGTGTTGTGGGCAAGAATCTGTAATAGTGGGGAGGGGAGATCTGTACTGGGGGGGGGGGTCATTTTTGTTTTACTTTGTCCACTTACCTGTGTATTATACTCTCCTGACCCCTGTGCTCTGTGTTACACACTCCTACACCCTGCACTCTGTGTGTGTGTATGTGTGTTCTACGCACTCCTGAGCCCTGTACTCTGAGTGTTATGCACTTCTGACCTCTTCACTCTGCTGGGTGTACAGTTCTGACCCCTGCTGTCTGTGTTTTACACACTCCTGACAAGAGCTGGGAAAGCCTGGGAAAAAAAAGCTTTTTTTTATTTATTTTATTTTTTTTTCCAAAACCATTTTTTGTTTTTTCCAGAAAAATAAAAAAAAAATAAAAGCAATATGGAACTTGTTCTTTTACAGTGATACATAATATATCTATGACATGGTATTCAAACTATATAACATGAAGACCTAATGACAGATTTCTGAGACTTTATTTAAAGTCTTAAATTATTGCAAGCTTTCTCAGCTAAAGACAAGCAAATACTGGAATACAATTCTAGTAACACTTTACATTTCAATGCAGTTCTCAAACAAGAGAAATATGTATTTCTGTTGCTAGGGGGCACTGCAGGAGAAAAGCTCCAGTTAAGTTTGCTAGTGGGCTCCATGTTGTATTTCCTACAGTTGGGTGATTGTTGGGATATGGTAGATGATACTTTCTGTCCTCTGAGGCCCTAATTGAAAGCAGCGCTTTACAAAAACGAAGGCAGACAGTACAGTTACATCACAATTTGGTACAAGGGGAATCAGAGGGCCCTGCTCGTTAGAGCTCACAATCAACAAGAGTTTAACTTTATAACCTTTAATTGATTCTTATTAAGGTTTTCCGCCACCACAGCACATAATGTTTATCTATAGTCTGGTCAATAAAGTGTTTTTCTTTTTCTCCTTTCAGTAAATTGGTGAGACCAACATCTAGAGTTTGAAAACATTTCCACAGTGCAATTTCTGCTGAGAGCAAAACTGCAATTTGCAAATATTGTGAGAAGAAATATTATTTTCTAAATGCTACAAGGATGACAAAACCCACCCTGGCATGTCAGAGGTGCCCTAAAAACATAAAAAAATATTTTATGGAATTAAATGATGAGGACCAGAATGAAATTTCAAGTAGCTTTTCCCTCCAAAATTCTCATTCCAGAAACACTCTTTCTGCTGCTTCTGGATCATCAGAAATTTTAAAAAGCAAGTTTAATTTATTTACTGAATAAGCTTTACTTTTATTTCAAGCATAATATTTTATATACACTGTATTTCACCTTCCCAGTGCATTTCACATTCTCGGACTTTCAACTTGTAAAACTACTCTGCACTGTATTTATTTTTCCATTTTTCATCTCTACTCCCGTCCCCTATAGTCTGCGGGTTACTTACTTGTGACCCCTGTACTCTATATGGTATGCATTCCTGACCCCTGCTCTCTGTGTGTTATCCACTCTTGTCCCCTGTGTTCTGTGCAATAATCCTGACCTCTCAACCCTGTGCGTTATGCACTCCTGGCTCCTTCTTTCTGTGTCTCATGCACTCTTGACCCCTGCTCTCTTATGCATTCCTGACCCCTGGACACTGTGTGTTATGCGCTCTATGCAATATGTACTCCGGACCTCTGCATTCTATGTATTACACACTCCAGACCCCTGCGCTCTGTGCCTTATGTACTTCTGGCCCCTGCACTGTGTGTTATGCGCTCAAGTTTTACGCACCTCCCACTTGTGCCACACGCACAGTTCGCCGTGGCATGCTGTTTGCACTGCCTAATTTTTTTACTTCCCCAAGGTTGAACCTGCTACCCTAGGAAAACTCTATCTTTTTAAATTTAATTTATAATTCTGCGTGACAGTTTGTTCCTTCAAGTCTCAACCTCTTTCCTGTTTACACTGGCAGAAGGTTGCCTCTTTACCTCCCTTCAGAATGAAAACTATTATGGGTATAGTTACAACCAGCTTAGACAAGTATCTGACTGAAACAGGAATAGGTCTGTTTGTTCAAATGTTTCAACTCTGAAGTATTGCAGATTTCCATTTTTTTTTGCTTCACTGCAGTCAGTAGAGCAGTATTTTTTTTTTTTTGTCTGCTTAGGGTTTCCCAGTTGGATTTTTAATTTCTCCAACCTGCTTCTGAAAGAAGCATCCAGAATATAGAGCAGGGAGAGTCAAATGCCCAGCATGAATATTTATCATGCTCCAGTGAACCCTGAAAGGAGGTGTCCAGAAGGTAGCTGGGGAGGTGATAAATATTTAGGAGACCTTTCCAGAGTGTTCTTCATCTGCCAAGAGGGTTCCAGTTCTTCTGCAACAAGGACTGCAGTCAACAGGAGCTGGCCGGAGGGCATGGAGATGATTGTTAATTCATTTTTGCTGGAGGGCAGTGTGCTGGAGTCCTGGTCTGGAGAAGGATTTTTTTTATCTCTGCTGTGGTTGCTGGGTGGAAGACAGCTCCTGGACACTGTGAGTAAGACCTTGTTTAGGACTTTAGTTTTCTTCAAAGATATGTGTCCACCCATTAATTGCTATTAACATTTTGTAGTATCCTGCAACCCCAATCCCCTCCCCTCAATTTCTTCATCAATAAATTCTAAAAAGGCATCCCCTAGACCAGGGATATGCAATTAGCGGACCTCCAGATGTTGCAGAACTACAAATCCCATGAGGCATAGCAAGACTCTGACAGCCACAAGCATGCCACCCAGAGGCAGAGGCATGATGGGACTTGTAGTTTTGCAACAGCTGGAGGTCCACTAATTGCATATCCCTGCCCTAGACTGAGCCATTATTGTCAGTGTGCATGGAACTGGTAGCCTCTATACTTACGGAGAACCTGTCTTTTTCCAGCAGTGCTACATAATACATCATTACATTTATTTTTTTTTAAAATGCAAGTGGTGCAAATACCTAAATGTAACTCATCAGCTTCTTGCACTCACGGGAGAAGCAGCACCATGAGTCAGTTGTGCTACACTGCTCAAATGCTAGCAAGTAGGTTAAAGCACAAGGTTCACTCCTACACAAATGTGGACTGAAATGTGGCTGTTCATTCATCTGAATGCCAGACTTTTACCCCATTCAGCAAAAGCCAAACATGTTATATAATAGCAGTTTATCTACTGCTACTTTCTCTGACAGCTTCCCATCTATCAATGGTTGCTAAGAAATCTACAGGTGTATCCTTACCAACCAGTGACATCATCTGGTTCTATTGGTTTACTGACTAAGAATCCCTGTCCATGTAAAGAAGGGGGAGTTGATAGCATGACATCACTGACCAAATATGGCTAACTTCTTACTTTTTTAAGGATTCTTTAAAAACTGTGTAAGTTTTTTTTATTTGCTGTTCAGTTTTTTTGTGTGAATGAACAGGAGGACTGTGCCCATTGACATAGGTTGGGGCAGTATCTGGGTGTCCCCGTGTTCTTAAAGGGGACTTACAGCCTCCACCTGTAGACTCCCACAACCACTGGGCCAGGGTGGTGGGAATGAGGTACCTCCCCATGTTGAGGGTGTGTAGCCTGGTATAGTTTGGAAAGGGGGGTGGAAGCTTATCCTCCCCTTTTATGGCTAGCCAGGCTGCATGCTCAGATAAGGGTCGGGTGGGAACTTTTTGAGGGGTGCCCATGCTTTTTTTGATGCTCTGTGTGTGGCAATGGAGTGAGCCCACACAGGTACCCCCAAAGCAAACTATGGTGGGCACTCAGCTGGGGGGGGGCGAGGAGCTAGGAGTGCTGGTGGGGGACCCGAGAAGAGGAGGATCAGGGCTGCTCTGTTCAAAACCTTTATGTACAGTAACATGACAGATAAGAATAAGGCCCCTTTCACACAGGCGCCTCTGTGATGTGGAATCCACTTGCTCAGTGGGGGATTTCTCCACTGATCCCCGCTGAGCAGATGGATGACAGGTCCGTGTCAGCTCCACTATGCAGAGCTATGCAGAGTGGGCACGGACACAGTACCACTGTCCTCTATGGGGCAATCAGATGGAAACAGACCACCTGTTTGTTTCCATCCGATGCCATCTGATCCACCAGACGGATGGAGAATAGGACCACCATCCGTCTGTTTTTGGTGGACAGGATCTGTGTCCGTCGACATCCGCCGCTCTACAGAAGAGACTGGAGGGTCTGATCAGTTCCACCTGAAAAACTGACAGACTTGATCAGATCGCCTGTGTAAAAGGCCTAACATGTTAATTAAAAAAAAAAAAAAAAAAGCTTAGGGTTTACCATCACTTCAAGGTAAATGTGTGTCCCTTTTGGGTAACACACTTTATCATTATAGGAGAGTAACATGCGACCCAGAGAAGAGAATGGATGGAGGGTCCGCATGACTAAAGTTAGGAACAGGGCAGGGAGGAGCTGCAAGGGTAGTTTGTGCAAAGGATGCTGAGTGTTCATTTTGGAAAGTTCAGACGAGGAGGAAACTTCCCTCCCTCCTGCCCTGTATTCTGGATTTTTGGGGTATTAGTGGTCTGGGTACTATTTTGGATCATGAATTTATAAGCAAGTCCTTATCAAAAAAAAAAAAAGGGAATCCTTGTCACAGCAGTTTAGCGGGTCAGGGGGTCTTTGAGGAGGTCAGTGTGTGTATATATGTATGTGTATATATATATATATATATATATATTTACAAAATTTGGGGCCCATCTAGGGTATGGTGCTCCCACCTGATTGGTTATTGGTGGTTACCCCAGGAGCTAGGTCCCCTGGGGGAAAATGTAAGAAGGTGTGAGGTCATATTGTCTTTGAGACGGTCAGGGTTCGGCTGAGGACATGGGCGGTTGCAGTGTATAAAGTGTGCCTTAAGGACACCCAAAGATCCCTTCCTGGTTGCATAGTTGAATTGTTTTAATTGATGTTATTTATTTGTTTGTTAATAAAAGGTCTGCTGTGGCCATTTAAACCCACGTCGCACAGTTTTTGTGTCTTCGTTTAGAAAGGTTAACGGCGGACCAAGGTTGATAAATCTTTTAGTCAAGGAATTTCTAGGAGATCCGCTGACTATATTTCCTGTTTTAGCATTGTTATTAATAAACTCAAAAGTCTGCCTATGGTAGACAAAGCACAAAGACATATTTAGCTGAGCAGTTTTTAGCAGAACTTGTAATGTTTATTCTCCCTTGCAGGAATTGGTATGTGGATGAGCCATCATGTGGGAGTGAGGTGTGTGTTGTCATGTACTATCAGCCTCTGGCTTCTCCTGGTGTTGGTGGGCCTTATATGTTTCAGTGGAATGATGACCGATGTAACATGAAGAATAACTTCATATGTAAATATTCAGAAGGTAAGTGCTTTCTGACTTAAATTACTCCAGGATTTTAAACGTAGGAGATAAAGTAAACATTTCTAGGACACATCTCCCCTTCCCCAGGAGCAGCTCCCCTGCTGTTATTACTGGCAATTACTGGTTGACGAATTATTACATTGCAGGAGTGGCAGTCAATATAGCATAACAATGTATTATTTATTTATTTATTACAGGTACTGTATATAGGGCAGTCAATTTACATATATATTGTACATTCACAATAGCCCCTGCCTTCAAGGAGCTTACAATTAAGCTACCAGCATGTCTTTGGAGTGTGGGAGGAAGGCACAGGAAGAACATGCAAACACCATGCAAGCAATGCCTTGCTTTTTTTTTTTTTTTTTTTTTTTTTTTTTTT
>BLSH010026953.1:323813-337185 GCA_018402905.1 Glandirana rugosa | reverse complement strand
AATGGTGTCTATGCGGTTACCCATTGTGTGGATTTCAGTTGTAATTTGTTTAGCCAGTGACAGAATGTCAGTTTGGATCGCAGTATGTACTGACAGTAGCATGTCTTTAAGCTGTGTATCCAGCACAGGCTGGTTTGTGGTAGGGATGGCAGCCATAGGTGATGTAGCCACGGATGGTAGTGTGAGGGGAGTTGTGCAGCCTACCCCCTGTGCCTGCATGATGTGGTCAAGTTTTTGCCTGGTTTTAGCCAGTCTTCTCTAGGGGGAGATTGTGTGCCACTCACAGCACCATCCACATCGCACGGATCGTCTGGCAGGTCTGTGTAATGTGAGTGTTCGTGGGCCTCGTGGCCGGCGCCATCTTGTCTTTCATTCCGGGTCCTCTGTGAAAAGTATGTCGTCAGTTTCCTCGGTGCCCGCTCTTCTTTCCTCTTTCTGGAGTGGGCCACCATGTTGGGGTGATGTCCTTGTTCCTCTAGGGAGGACATTGTGAGATTTGCTGGGTCGTAGTCGCTGGATTATTCGCCGCTGCTCCGGAGCTCTCTCCTCACACATCCATGCAGAACGCGCGCTGGCCACGCCCCCAATAATAATTATTTTTATTCAATAATGTAATCAAATCAAAAACACTGATATTTGCTCAGTTGCAGAATCGTCACTGTCGTCACTTTCAGTGTCTGACGAATTTCCCCAGGAATCACTAGCCCTCAATTTTGTAAGTGATTCTAATTCACTACTTCTGTTTTCTAGCTGGTCCAAATCCGATTTTGACATAGAAGGATGCTTTTTGGATGCCATGGACTTTCTCAAGTTTCCAGGCAGAAAGAATTGTAAAAGTGCAGGTAGGGAACTGGACAAACCACTAGGAACAAAACTGAGGTCAAATGATTTGATACAGTAATGTAATCATAACAGATTACTATGTATTGTCTGTATTAGGTCTTGTACTTTTTTTAAATTCCCGCCAGCTTCGCCCCCATGTGTCGCGGCGCTCGCAGGGAACACAGCCCGGATCGCTGATACATCCGGTGGAAGATTCCGCGGAAGGACATTGCAGGATCGTGGGGACAAGGTAGGTGGATACTGTGGTGTAATCCCGAGTGTAGCTTGACGGTTACTGCTTTTGGTACTGAAAATGAATCCCGAGCCACACTAGGGATTACTGCTAGGGAGGTTAAGAACTAGGATAAGCAAACACTATCATGGTGCATCATATGAGTCAGAAAAGGGCTTATCCAATGTTTCTAAATATTTTAAATACCACCATTCGGATAATATGTCATCTTTCGAGGAGGTGACACACATCGAAAACTTTTAGAACACCAGGTATGGTGGATTTTTAACCTCTATAGAAGAATACCACAGGGTATGAACTACAGATATGATGTTGACCTGTTTTTACGATAAGCTCATGCAATTATGATTATCTAGTGCATTGCATTTTATTTCAACAATTTACTGTATAGGTGCTTTTATCTTTTTATTTCTTTAGGTCCCATTGCTTATTTGATCTTTTTCTCATTTTCCCATCACGTATAAAGGTGTATTTGTATATATGTTGTGTGGCAATCATTATTTTCCAGCACTTCGTTAGCCCTCTTGGGCATGGAGTTCACCAGAGCTTCACATGTTGCCACTGGAGTCCTCTTCCAGTCCTCCATGACGACATCACGGACCTGGCAAACGTAGGAGACCTTGCGCTCCTCCACCTTCCATTTGAGCATGCCCCACAGATGCTCAATAGAGTTTAGGTCTGGAGACATGCTTGGCCAGGCCATCACCTTTACCCTCAGCTTCTTTAGCAAGGCAGTGGTCATCTTGGAGGTGTGTTTGGGGTCGTTATCATGTTGGAATCAGCCCAGTCGCTGAAGGGAGGGGATCATGCTCTGCTTGAATATGTCACAGTACATGTTGGCATTCATGGTTCCCTCAATGAATTGTAGCTCCCCAGTGCCGGCAGCACTCATGCAGCCCCAGACCATGACACTCCCACCACCATGCTTGATTGTAGGCAAGACACACTTGTCTTTGAACTGCTCACCTGGTTGCCGCCACACACACTTGACAGCATCTGAACCAAATAAGATTATCTTGGTCTCATCAGACCACAGTACATGCTTCCAGTAATCCATGTCCTTAGTCTGCTTACCTTCAGCAAACTGTTTGCAGGCTTTCTTGTGCATCATCTTTAGAAGTGGCTTCCTTCTGGGATGAAAGCCGTGCAGACCAATTTGATGCAGTGGGTAGCATATGGTCTGAGCACTGACAGGCTGTCCCCCACCCCTTCAACCTCTGCAGCACTGCTGGCAGCACTCACACGTCTATTTCCCAACAACAACCTCTGGATATGATGCTGAGCACGTGCACTCAACTTCTTTGGTCGACCATGGCAAGGCCTGTGCTGAGTGGAACCTGTCCTGTTAAACCGCTGCATGGTTTGACCACAGTGCTGCAGCTCAGTTTCAGGGTCTTGGCAAACTTTTTATAGTCTAGGCCATTTTTATGTAGAGCAACAGATCCTAAGAGAGTTCTTTGCCATGTTGAATTTCCAATGACCAGTATGTCCAAATTTAACGCACCTGCTCCTCATTCACACATGAGACCTTGTAACACTAACAGGTCACATGGCACCGGGAGGGAAAATGGCTAATTGGGCCCAATTTGGAAATTTTCACTTAGGGTTGTACCCACTTTAGTTGCCAGCGGTTTAGACATTAATGGCTAATTTACATATATATATATATATATATATATATATATATATACACTTAGCCCAGGCCTCAAACACTTCCAGGAGGTGAAGGTGACATCACTGTGTTTGGCACCTGAAATTTGTTTACTCATCCCAGGGGGCCGGCACCTCTTCCATTCAGAGAACGTTTTTTATTTTTGTTTTTTTTTTTTGTTTTTTTTTTTAGTGAATACAAAACTTTATCTGAATGGCAGAGGTACAGAGTGAGCACCTCCTGACTATTATACAGAAGGCAAGTTGCTCAAGCAGTACTCTGAAGTGACTAGCACTGACTATGTGTAACATGGGCTACAACACTGAATTTCTGCATCCCCATTAGCCACCAGGATGTGAAATATAAAGGATTAGATATTATCAAGCTGGACTAATGTAAATTTAATAAAGCTCATTCCTGTAGTCCTGTGGCCCCACCCCCTTCTCTCCTCATCGACTAACTGACTTTGATTGACAGCAGCGGGAGCCAACGGTGCCGCTGCTGTGTCTCAGCCAATCAGTAAGGAGAGTCCCAGGTGGCCAAGGCACTCGTGGACATCGCTGGATTGAGATGGGCTCAGGTAAGTATTAGAGGGACTGAGGGGGCTGCTGCACACAGAAGGTTTTTTTTATGTTAATGCATAGAAAGCATTACGATAAAAAAAACTTCTGCCTTTACAATCACTTTAATGTAGAGTGTGCCCGTTTGCAATACAGTGGGATAAAAACTGTTACAGGGGTTGTGGCTATACAAATTAGTGGGCTTCTGATTGGCAGCAACCCACCTGCTTGTAGACCTTTACCTATGCCATACTGTGCCCCACTCCATGCCATAGGCCTTTCATAACATTCCTAGTCTTTATCCTTTATATTAAAAAAAAAAAAAAAAGGAATGTCCACACAGTTTCTGCACTACTGATGTTTCTTCAGAAGATGGCAGTACAAGTCATATCACATAGACATACTGGGTGGGTGATCCACAGCAGTCATTATATGAAAGCAGCACACAGCACATCACTCATAAAGAGGTTGTAAACCTCCATCCAAAAAAAGAAAAAACCCTGCAAGACAAAGACATAATGAGCTAGTTTGCATCGCATAATAGTTTATATCATTTACCCTACCTACCGATTCGTATCGGTTCATGTCATTCCCTACAATTGATTTGTATCGGTTTGTGTAATTTACCCTGCCTACCGATTCGTACTGGTTCATGTCCTAGCCCACAGCAAATTCGTATCTGATTAATTTCATACTCATCACAGCCGATTCGAATCTAAGTCGCATCGGCGGCACAACGATTCGTATCGGATGCACGGCACACACTGATTCATATTGGTTATCTCCTACACACAGCCAATTCATATCGGATTCATTTCATACTTATCACAGCCCCATTCGAATCTAGTCGCATCGGCGGCACAATGATTCGTATCGGATGTATGATACATACCGATTCATATCAGATTCCTTTCTTACACTCTTGAGTACAATTACGACCAATTAGGGTCACAGTTCATTCCTACATGTTCAATTTCTGCTATCCTTATGTTCGCCTATCAGTTGGTTACTCCTTGCAATCGTTGCAAGCTCGCCTCTAGCTGCAAAGACCTTTGCAATTGTTGCAAACACGTCTCCCGCAGCCCAGACCCTTGCAATCGTTGCAAGCACGTCTCCGACAGCACTACACCTTGCAATTGTTGCAAACACAAACAGAAATACTATCTCTCACATTCACCACAGACACATCTCCAGTGACAGCCCCCTTTTGCAAACGTTGCAAACACAACAAGCACAACTTCTGCAAATTGCTGTAAGCACGCATACAAGTATAATGTCTTGCAACTGCTGCAAAAATGTATACAAGCATTACAACATTACTTCTTGCAATCATGGCAAGCATGCATAATCATAACTTCTTGCAATTGCTGCAAACACGCATAAGCATAAACTTCTTGCAATCGTTGCAAGCATGCATAAATGAAACTCATCGCAATCACTCCAAGCACATTCTCAGTGGCACACAATCGGCCACACATCATTTTAATGACACTTGATCGGCCACTCGTCTCTAGTGGCATTTGCATATGAGCCACTCACCCTGTTCCCTGTCATTTCTCCTTTAGGTCAGTTGAGTTCAGGTGCCATCCTGCACCAGGTTTGGACATTATTTCCTCAGGTAAAAAAAACAAAAAACAAAAAAACCCTAGGGATCGCATAACAGGGGTGGGACAGCTTGTTCAGGTAAATTTAAAAAAAGAAATATATATATATATATATATATATATATATATATATATATTGCACTTATGCCACACTTACTACAGTTTTCCAGTCGACCAAGTTTCAATCCCTACCAGGACCTCACCACTAGAGCGTCAGTCAGGTCTGTAGTTCACAGGCTCCTCTGTCACATTATCCTGCAGCACTCTGTCACTAAGCATTCAATTTCACATACACCATTTGGAATACTCATTGGGCATCAGTTACTGTCACATATGTCTCTGCATTTCACTCTGTTTTCAGAGGGCGACCCACCACCTCACAGACAAGGTCACTAAGCGTTCAGCTTGCTGACAGTGCAAGCGTTAGCAGACCGAGCATGTGTCATGAACTACAGACCGCAACATTCCTACGTAGGCCTTACCAGACTCCAGCTGCTTGCACCAGTACGCCCTGGGGTTCTGGTCCACAGGTTTGTGCTCAGAACAGGCAGGGACCCGAGCTATCACTTTCCTGGCCAGTAACCTCCTGGCTCACCTCGGGTGCCACGCACTCTTGAGTTTTCTAAAATTTCCACCAAACAGGGTTCTATCACCATAGAACACAGTCGGCTCTATCCGCACCTGTCATTTCTCTTCCTGTACTTCTCCTTTTTCTCCTTCTCTGAATTTTCTGTATTCCACTACGTTCATTGTCCTACTACTACACCTCCCCTTGACACATGTACCGCCTTGTTTTTGTCTTCTAGCCGGAGCCATGTCGCAGGTCGGCAGTGAGGACTTCACACCCGCCCCTCTGTCACGCTCCGCGGGCTCAGAGAGCGGCAGCGTGCAGTCCCTCAGTAGATGGACCATCCCCAAGCTCATAGCAGAGGTGAGGCGCAAAGGCATTCCCTACCCCGCTATGGTCAGTAAGGCAGAACTTTTCAGGCTCCTCTTCCCGCCACCAGCAGCAACCGGGCCTAGCATTCAGCAAGCATCCCTGCAATCTATCTCGGGGGCCATTTCCCAGCTGCACTCCTTGGTCTCCTCCTTATCGGCAGCAGTCTCTGATGTCCAGACCAGAGCGACAGTTTTGGAAGTGCACTCACCCCCGTCTCTCCCTGACCCAATCGCAGTTCCGGAACCACCAGCGCCTCCCGCAGGTACTCCAGACTCCCCATCACCATCCTCCCTGCCCATCTTGTCCTGGCCAGCATTAGGAAGGACATCTTGGAGGGAAAGGATGTCAACATGGCGTCCTTTCTCATTTTGTTTCATGACTTGGCTGAAAATGAGGCGTATACCTGGGGAGGGGGCATCTCAGTGGTCGCTAAGGCAAAAGATCCCAGGCTCAACCATAAGCTAAAGGTCACTGAATTTGTCCTGGCTTTTGGGATGCTCAGGGATGACCTCTGCTCAGCCACCCCCAGCAGGAGCAAGGAGCTGGACTTATATCTTCATGCAGTAACATATTTAGGATATGAGTATGGGGGATATGCTTTTTATGACTATCATTGGTCGTTTTTGGCCGGAGCAGCAGCTAGGCTTGTCCAGTTCCAGATCGAGATGGACTGGAGTGTCACCGACACAGAACTGATTTGTCATCACTTTGCCAGCCTACGCTCCCCGCTCTGCTCCATCTGCCAGTCTTCTATCCACACGGCAAACTGGTGCTTGTATGCAGCCACAAGGTGCCCCTTCAATTCCCCTACCACCTCCGGTACCTGTCAGAGCTTGCCAGCCCCCACACAACAGTGGCATGTGGACAAACTGGGATGGCCTGTTTCATCAGTGGGGGGCGTGGTCATATGTAATAATTATAATTATGGCAGATGCTCCTACAGCCAGTGCTGGCTGCTGCACATCTGTACATGCGATAGGGCACACCCGAAGGGCACGTGTAACTTGAAATGGCCAAATAAGTCCTGACTAAGCCGGGTGGATGTCCTTTGGTTGGGGTTCTACCTCTCCACACACCCCACCCCTTCACTGGCTATACTCCTCGTACATCACGGCAGGATTCAACACCGGCCTCATCACTCTACCTCACTCTACTCACGAATGCAAAAACCTTCAGTCGGCTGCTGTCGACGAACAGACCATAGACACCCTGCTACAGGCCAAACTAGACAGAGGGTTCAGAGAGGCCCCTTCTCATAGTCACCTTTTTAATCCTGGAGAGTCAGCCCTATTGGGCTTGTCAAGGGCAAGTTCTCCAATAAACTTTGCTTAGTGTACGAATTGTCTGTGCCTCATTCTTCTTATATCCATAATTTGAATTCCCTAATTCCTTTTGAGGAATTCTCCCTGAAATATGTGTCGGTTCATTGGCTATCCAGGCCATCATTAAAATAGGTACCGGCGCATGGCTGTCTAAAGCAGACATCTCAGATACATTCAAACTCCTGCCTCTCTGGAGATGGCAAGGCATTAAATGGAGGGACTCCTATTACCTCACCACTAAATTGACCTTCGGATCCAAAAGCAGCCCGTGGCTGTTCAATGTTTTTGCCCAGTCCCTCACATGGATCCTATCGCACCGGGCCCAGTGTCAGATGGTCACCCATTATCTTGATGATTTTCTGATCATTGAGCAGCCAGACATACCCCCGATAGACCTGGACAGGTTAAGAGTGGTATTTAACAGCCTTAACGTGCCCATAGCCAAACAAAGTGCAAGGCCCACTCTATCACCTTCCTAGGCATCACTCTGGACACGCATGCTATGCAGGCCAGCCTGCCTCCTGACAAACTAGCCCATATTAGGTCAGTTTCGCAAAGGTGTAATAAAAGACAGCTGCAGTTCCTGTTAGGGATGCTCAATTTTGCCATGAGGATTATTCCTCATGACTCTTGGTTTTTCTTACTCAAGTACAAGACGCTGATCAAACCCTTGAGTTAGACCCGGCAACAATAGCCAACTTAGCAATGTGGGATGAGTTCCTCAAGAATTGGAATGGCATGTCAATGCTTATCCCCTCAGCATCAGCTTCATCACCACAAGTAGTCACTGATGCCGCAGCCTCCACAGGCTTTGGTACAATTTTTGGTCATCACTGGTTCGCTGGGTCTTGACCTCCAGAAATCCTAATAATCCCTGGTTTCACTAAGTCATCATCACTGTTCAAGCTATATCCCATTGTGGCAGCTGCTCACGTCTGGGGCCACACATAGACTGGACAAACTGAGGTCTTTGCTACAGACAATCAGGCTACGGCCAACATCATCAACAAGGGTAGGTCTAAATTGCTCCCCATCATGTCCTTCCTACGCAGGCTGGTGCAGCTGTCACCATATCACCAATTTAACATCCATGGCAAGCATTTTCAAGGCAAGAGCAATGTCACAGCGGATGCTGCCCAGTCTAGTCATCCAAACGGCTATATACCCGGCCTTCTACAGCTTTCTACAGCCTAGTGAATTCACCTTCAGTGGCACTAGCAGGCAGATACTATACAGATGCCACCTGATTCGCTTTCAAAACTACTACGTTCTTCACCTCGAAGTCTCCAAAACTCAGCAATGCGGACCCGGGTCCGGATTGTCAATCTGACTCTAGCCCATTGTTGCCTTTTCCAACCAGCCCCTTGAGTGACAGCCAATTTATCAGGCATGTTAGGATCCTACTGGCCAACCTAGGCCTTGACCCTGGTCAGTACTGTGGACATACCTCGGCTGCATCTCAGCACGGAGTACCAGACCACGTGATCAAGAAATTATGCAGATGGAAGTCCGCCTGGTTCACGAGATACATTCCAAAACCTCAGCTGGAGATAGCAATAGCTTGCTAATAATGACAGAATCAATAAAGAATTACTTCCCTATCTGAGTATTTTTGCCCCCTTTTCTTGCCATACTGCCCAGATGACCAAGGCACACCTCAGGTCTATTTTATGTTGAAAGTCTTGTCACGTGTTTATGTGATCCACATTTGTCTTGGTCATAGGGCCACGACCATAAATAAAAAGGCCAGTATGGTGGCCTGAATTTATGGGAGGAGCCCGGGGCATAATTAAGCAGCCCACTCGCCCATGCTCTTTGTCAGTTCCAGTACACAATACCCTCCCTTCAATAACCCCTTTTTTCAGGGCACTTCTCAGTACATTCCTCTCCATAATCACCCATTACTTATCTTGGGTATGCCCCCTTTTCTTGGCATACCGACCAGATGACCAAGGCACACCTCAGGTCTATTTTATGTTGTAAGTCTTGTTGAGTGTTTACATGATCCACATTTGTCTCGGTCATAGGGACACGAGCATAAATATATATATGTATATATACACAGTATATATACAGTATATATAAAATTACACTTACAATATACTTCATGCAGTTAAATCTCTAGCTTCAGTACACTTCTCCCAAGTCCACCAGTTGGACAGAACTCACTTCAGAGAACACTTGGCCTGGTCTGAAGGGTCTTTTGCAACCCACTCCAGCCTCCATCAACCATAAGAGACAGAAGGACTACAGCTGGCTCTTCTGTCCTATCTGTTCTTCCTGTTCTGTCAGTCTTCTGTCACCCTGTCCTCCAGTCCTGTACAGGGCTTCCACTTTACCTGACTACATCTGCTTACTGGTGGGGTATCTGGCTCCCATGCCATGTCTGCACTGGGCTCCTCCCAGCCTGGCATATACTTTATATACCCACTGACTCACTCATGACATCACTACAGGAGGGCTCTAGCTAAACGGGACCCAGAACCCGATTACACTGTTCTCTGTTAGCACACACTATTCGGGGATAGAGCCACCTAGTGGCAGACTAGCTAACTGCACCTGTTTACAGTGATCTTTCCATTTCTACTGCATAATACAGATCTGAGCAGACGTGTACCTGAACAGTCTATAGCTGTCTTCCAGCTGTGCCTGTCTTCCCCATTTTGACACTATATGCCCACTAAAGTATGCTATAAGCAATTAATTATTTTGCAGAGTAGAGAGGGGAATAGCAAGAAAATAATTACTTTGTCACAGATAGGGAGCTTGAACATGTATTGCAATATATTATATGTGATTCAAAAATCCAAGTTTTTATTCAAAAGTTTGCTAGATATATGTAAGGGTGTATAGCAGTTTGCTAAGTCTTAATTTAGAATTTTCAGTGATTATTGAACTCTTCAAGCTTCAGACTGTGAAGTGACATTTGCACACTCTGTGAATCATACATGCCCCAATCGTCATTCATTTCACAAGTTATGCTTTATTCGGTTGCATTGATTGCAAAGATCAGGCTGTATATGGTCATCGTAAGGCCAGGCATTTATTATGAGAAAATTGGAGAAAAATTCAGAAGCCTAGAATACTGCATATTATGAAGTATGTTATTTAGGAAGTGAAATTGCTATGCTTAATATCATATCACAGAAAGAAGAACATACATTCAATGACGCATATGTTAAAGACCTGGCTTTTTAAGATCAAGCACATAGAAATGATTTATGAGCATATCAAAGAAGATGGATTAGCCATACCATTTTGGCATATTATTTTCATTCTGCAAACCATGCTATGAAAAAGATTGTAATACAGTATTGAAAAAAAGAAACAGAGACTGGGTTAACGGATATAAGATATCCAGATCTTCAGATATAGGATATGTTAGGTGTTTGGCATAGATACAATTTCTGCAGATTTTCTAAGCATAATGAGGTCTGCAAGTTGTCAATAATATGAGGTGTTAAAACGGAATATTACCATAAGAGGTTGATAACAATTAAAGTTCTTTAACAATAAAACATGCATTCCACATGTATTTATGCTACCATAAGTATGCTACCAAAATTAGAGTGTGCTCTAAATTGCCTCCAGCATTGCTCCTGTTTCTTCTTTCTGGAGGTAGCCATTTTGTTACCTAGAGCAGTCACATCCTTATTGGAATCCCTCCTCCTCTACTTGCATTCAAAAACTATATGTCAATTTCTTCAATTAAAATATGTACAATTACAACTTTGATTGTGTATCTCTGCTCAGGTAGAGAGGAAGACTGACAGAAGCTTTGCAGTGTTGAAGTTCACAGGCTACCAGTGTGGGTGAAAGGAGGGAATTTCATGGAAATAAGATAAGACACATGGGGTTGATTTACTAAAACTGGAGAATGCAAAATCTGGTGCAGCTATGCACGGTAGTCAATCAGCTTTTAAATTCAGCTTTTTCAATTAAAGTGGTTGTAAAGAAATGTTGCAAGCAGTAGTAATCACTCTGCCTAAACCAGGTAAAGAACCAGACCACCCAAAAAATTTTAGACCTATTTCTCTCATAAACACAGATGTAAAGATGTATGCCAAAATCATCGCTAATAGGCTAGCTAAGGTAACTCCCCTACTCATTAAATCAGACCAGGTTGGGTTTGTGCTGGGGAGACAAGCCTCAGATGGTACGAGAAGGATGTTTAACCTTCTTAAAATTGCAGAGAACCGGAGTGACCTTTCCATTTTTCTAACTTTAGATGTGGAAATAGCTTTTGATAGGGTGCACTGGGGTTTTCTGCAAGGCGTCCTGCATAAATTTGGAATCTTGGGCTTTATGAACTCAGCCATTTCCGCTCTATACTCTCAACTATCTGCAAAAGTGTTCACTTCTAGTATTATCTCAGAGCCCTTCCCAATTGCCAATGGGACCTGACAGGGCTCTCCCCTATAATCTTTACAATGATAACGGAACCATTATCTGAAGCTATAAGATCCAACCCTGTGATACATGGTATTGAAGTGGGTGGTCGCGCACACAAAATCGGATTATTTGCCAATGACGTCATTTTAACCTTGACTCATCCAACTAGCTCCATGGAGGCGGCACAGAGGGAATTATCTCACTTTAGTACGGTCTCTTATTATAAAATGAATGTGTCAAAATCATCAGCCCTCACTATCGCCATCCCAAAACCACAGCTAAATGCTCTTAAATCCCAGTTTGCGTATCCTAGGGAAGCCCACTCATTGTCATATCTAGGAATCACCCTGAAAACCCCTTCCTCCAAAACATTTGAGGCCAACTACTTAACTTAAGACAAACTCTTAAACATAGTAACTCAAGAAATGTCACAAATAACTAAATGTGAAATATCTTACATCGTCGTATTGCTGCGTTTAAGATGATGTTATTGCCCAGGTTACTATACTTATTTCGTACTGTCCCGATTCATATCCCAGCTTCATTCTTTAAATAAATTAATGTAGCCCTAAAAAAATTCATCTGGAAAGGTAAACCAGCCAGAAGTCCTTTTCATACACTGATTAAACACAAGTTAAGGGGTGGGGTAGGCTTACCAATAGTGCAAACCTACTACAAAGCAGCTATCCTGGACCAATTAAAAGCTTGGTTTAACCCCTCTTCTGAACAAAAATGCATGGAAATTAAAAAAGCAACCCTTGGGAATAAGGTTTCCCTTCTCTCTTTTTAGCTAAACAATATAGTAAATTAATAGGGATACCTGAGCTACCGTCTATTCAGGTTTCTCTTGAGGTATGGTAACAAATGATCCACCACAGTAGTGGCTGGTGAAGTTTTAGGATGGGGGAACGCCAGGCCCCGCCCTTCCTTTTTGACCCCTCCTACTTCTAATAAGCCCCACCCCTTATAGAATCCACCAGCCCCCTATATTCCACATCTTGTGTCAGGAGTACACAGCACAGCATCACAGGGCACAGTATACAGCTCAGCATCACAGGACACACTATGTAGCTCAGCATCACAGGACACAGTATACAGCTCAGTATCACAGGACACAGTATACAGCTCAGCATCACAGGGCACAGTATACAGCTCAGCATCACAGGACACAGTATACAGCCCCAGCATCACAGGACACAGTAAACAGCCCCAGTGTCACAGGTGGGGTAAATTGCAGCCAATATCACAGGTGGGGTAAATTGCAGCCAATTTCACCAGTGAGGGTAAATTTCAGCTAATATCACCGTTGGGGTCACTTATGCAGCCAATAACACAGGTGGGGTACTTATGCAGATAATAACTCAGGTGGGCGCACTTATGCAGCAAATAACACAGGTGGGGGTAAATTTCAGCCAATATCACAGGTGGGGGCACTTATGCAGCCAATAAAACAGGTGGGGGCACTTATGCAGCCAACAACACAGGTGGGGGTACTTATGCAGCCAATAACACAGGTGGGGGCACTTATGCAGCCAGTGACACAGGTAGGGACACGTATGCAGCCAGCATAACAGGTAGGGGCACTTATGCAGCCAGTGACATAGGTAGGGGCACTTATGCAGCCAGTGACACAGGTGGGGGCACTTATGCAGCCAGTGGTACAGGTGAGGGCACTTATGAAGCCATAACACAGGTGGGGGCACTTATGCAGCCAGTGACACAGGTGGGGGCCATTTATGCAGCCAGTGACACAGGTGGGGGCCACTTATGCAGCCAATAACAAAGGTGGCAAGGGGGTGGAAACAATAACCGACGTATTCACCGGGGG
>BLSH010026953.1:302972-314324 GCA_018402905.1 Glandirana rugosa | reverse complement strand
TCGGCCAGGTGAGGCTTGGAGCGAGTGTATCTCTTCTTACTTAGTGAGACCTCACTTAGAATACTGTGTCCAGTTCTGGAGACCTCACTTACAAAAAGATATTGATAAGATAGAACGAGTTCAGAGACGGGTAACAAAAATGGTGAAAGGTCTGGGGGATAAAACATATCAAGAGCGACTTCAGGAACTTAATATGTACAGTCTGGAGGAAAGAAGGGAGAGGGGAGACATGATTGAAACCTTTAAATACATCAAGGGGGTGAATAAGGTTCAGGAGGGCAGTCTTTTCAATATGAAACCAAAATCAAGAACACGGGGACATGACCTCAAACTAACTGGGGGGAAGTTCAAAACTAATCTTAGAAAGTATTATTTTACTGAAAGGGTGGTTGATGATTGGAATAAACTAACAACAGAGGTTGTGAGACAGTCAACAGTAAATGGCTTCAAACATGCTTGGGATAAACATAAATCCATAGTCAGACAACAAGGTTAATGTGAAAAAAAAAAACAAAAAAAAAAATAAAAAGGGCAGACTCGATGGACTACTCAGTCTTTTTCTGCTGTCATTTTTCTATGTTTCTAATTGATCTAAAATGTCCAAAAACGTTGGGGACTGACGTTTAGCCGCAATGTTGAGCGTTTTTGAGCGTTTGAGCATTTTTACAGCTGAAAAACGTATTTCAGAACCCTCTGGTCTTGGGGTTTTTTTACAGTTCAAAAACATCACTGCAAAAAACAGTTGATAACAGCCTATGTGTGCATGAACACATAGGATAACATGGAGGGTTTATTGACTGTAGAAAAAAACATCTGCAGCTAAAAACAGCTGCTGTAAAACAGTCAAAAAAACATCCTGTGTGCATGAGTCCTTAAAGTTGTGGATATGTGTGAACTATTTTTTGAGTATGAGGATATTGTTTAGTGTCACTATGGGGTTGATTTACTAAAACCGGTGCAGTTTTGCATGGCCAATCAGCTTCTCACTTCAGCTTGTTCAATTAAACATTGACAAAAAAAAAAAAACCTGGAAGCTGATTGGTTTCTATGCAGAGCTACACCAGATTTTGCACTCTCCAGTTTTAGTAAATCAACCCCTATATGTCATCTACCATGTTATAAAAACACAATTAAATAGTGAAAAGGAATAGTAAATCTGGCCATAGATGATTTGAACAGATTCTTCCATCCACACAAATCAGCTTCCATATTTTTAAATCAAAGCTTAATTGAGCAAGTTGAATTGAAGTTAGAAGCTGATTGGCTACCATGCACAGCTGAACCATATGTTGCGCTCTCAAGTTTTAGTAAATCAACCCCATAGTGTTCTTATGTCTTATATTACTTTTTTTTCCCTGTAGCACTCTTCAGTTCTGAAAAAGGAATACAAATCTTTGCTGTCCCAGGGTCTGTCAAGTATATAAATAAATGCACTTGTGTGTATGAAGCACATACTAGTCTTGTGTTCTCAAGGGGTGGGATGGAAATTGGTAAGTGATATGTGCGATGTTGTCTTCGGGAGGAGTGACCAGTCATTGTCACTTTAAGAGCATCTGTGCATCCTATATATAAGCTTGGCCTACATTTGTCATTCAAAGCTGCGTGGTTTCACCTCTAGCAAGCTCTTAACAGAATCTCACTCATCATGGATGATATTTACAAGGCAGCGGTAGGTGGTATTTTTCATTTATTTCTAAATTGAATATTTCATCTCTCACTCTTGTGTTATAGCAAGTGTTAAATCATAATGAATTTCAGGAAAACTTTTAAAGAACAACTAACTTCTTTTTCAGTGTACACTAAATGAAAAAGCAGCAAAAGTTGCTGGGCTATTTTAATATTTCCTTCTTTTTCCTTCTTTGACATTATGTGGATTTAAATAAATGAAACACAAGACACAAAAGTGAAAGGTGTGCATTTTTCCAACTTACCCCACCTTCAATGACCTGAAGAAGATGTGTTCTTTATAGGTGTCATTTTTACTTTAGAAACTTATTCTGCTTATTCTGCTGTTTTTTTTTCTCTAGCATTTCAACAATCAAAAAACAAGTGATTGCTATCTTTCCTAAAATGACTGCTGGCAGCAATTTTAATTGCATGTTCATAACTGTAAGACGCTTTTTCAATCTCTCCTGAATGATTTTTTGACAGCTAGAAACCGACTCTTAAAAAAGGCCGTTTAGCCGCTTTTTTTACATGCCGCGTTTTTCCACGTTCGCTTCTAGAAGCGATTCTTTTTTTTGTTGTTTTTTTTTTTTAAATGACAAACGCCTCTAAATGAAATGCTGCTAAATGCGAGTTACTGCGTTTAGGCATGTTTGCAAGCTGTTCCAGGCATTTGGAGTTTCAAATGCCTCTGAACATCCGCCCTTTTGTGTTCCAAAAAAAGCTTCTAAACTCAACTGCCTGAAAACTACTATAAACGACTCTGTGTAAATTTACTGATAAGATAACATAGAGGAGAGTTCAGGGGCAGCTGAAAAAAATGCCCAACTGCTCCAAAGGCTTCATGCACACAGGACTTTAAAAAAAAGTCCAAAAAACGTCAGTAGCTTATCAGTGATTTTTACCAGCGTTATATTACTGGCGTTTTTGCACATTTTTTTGTGTTTTTAAAGGGCCAGCGTTTTTTGTTTTTTTTTTCAATTTATCTAAAATGTCCAAAAACGCTGAGGATCAACATATTTGAGCGTTTTGAGTGTTTTGGTGCATTTTTGAGCGTTTGAACGTTTTTACAGCTGAAAAACGTCTCTCAGAATCCTCTGGTCTTGGGTTTTTTTTTTTACAGCTCAAAAACGTCACTGGTAAAAACAGTTGATAGCCCTATGTGTGCATGAATACATAGGATAACACAATGGAGGGTTTAATGACTGTAGAAAAAAACGTCTGCAGCTAAAACAGCTGCTGAAAAACAGTCAAAAAACATCCTGTGTGCATGAGGCCTAAACGGTCATTTATCAGCAGCAATGTACATGAGGCCTTACTGTAGCTTAGGTTTTGGAAAGCCTATCAAATAAAATTAGAATAAAATACAATTACACTTAAATGATAATCTTAACGTATAATGTTAAAGGGAATATGTTCACAAAATAAGACAACTTGTGAATGCAATAATATACTAATTACATAGATTAAGGGTTTTTTTTTTTTGTATGTCTGCCAGTTAGCGTCTACACACAGCTCAACCGGATTAATTTTATTGATGGCAAATAGGCTGTTCACCTTACAAGAGAAGTTGTACTTTGCTAAGGGATTTGCTCCAGAGCTTAGTGGTAATGGTGAAATTTAATTTCCAATCACATGCAAGGAAAATGTAAAAAAAAACAGCATTTTGTATGCACGTGATTGAATGATGGAAGTCAGATGAGCTTTGCCTCATTTACTAAGCTCTGGTGCAAATTGCTATGCAAAGTGAACATCCTATTTGCCTTTAGTAAATCAACCCCAAAGCATCTTTCTGTTATTTTGTATGAAATTAAACTAAGTGGTGTCAAAATGTGGATTTTCCACAGCTGATTACTTGACACTGGATTCCTAAATTGCAAATCAGAAATGGGCATTGCTTCATTATACAGTTATGCATTGCACTTGTGTTTTACATTTAAAAGAATTACACTAAGTACATAAGTGCATTATGTCTGATTAATAAGAATAATTGTGTATTTACAAGGAAGTGCACAGTTGTATTGGCTCACAAGACTTATACATAGAAAGATCACGAATGTCAGAAACTGAAAAGCCCTATAATAAACACACAGCCACAGGCATGTAAAGCATTCAAGCAGGGCTTTGACCTTGAATTTTGTCTTTGCCTGTGACTTGCCCAGGCCTCACCAGTGACAGAGCTGCACTGTAACCACACACCTCGCAAGTGTCTTATGGAACGTTAGCACAAAAATGCCCAAACTATTTCATGGAAGACTATAAACTTTTGAATATAGCAAGGCATAAGGTCAGCTCCTCCCAACACTGGGTTTGTGCAGTTGCTGCAAACCTACATTGTTATTACATGAAAAGATAAGTCTGCACCATATGGTTGGATTTATCAGCTGTAGTTAAGAACATTTTATAGCATTAGCAATTAAACAATTTATAGAGGTTAAATATAGAATAACAGTAATTACATTTATATTTAATACACACAATTACATATACAACTATTTTTTATCGTTATGCTAGAATATAGCACTGGCGAGGAGCAAAAGATAGTAAAAAAGCACTTTTTTTGAATGCATTATTCATTTTTAAAAACAAGAAAAGACACGGATTTAAAGTTGAGCTAATCTGTCCAGATAGCCATAATCATAAGTGTGCGCAGCCTATTGCATTAGGGTGTGCACCCCAAAACTCAAACACGCGTGTGCGTGAATGTATGCGTAATATATACACACGCACTCTTATAAATAAATGTAAATAACATTTTAGATTGTATTAAAACATGGCTGGTATTAGTAGGGCAGTGGGCATGTCAGTAGTTTTTTATTTTTATTATTATAGTTTTGTATTATTACTCACAATTATTTTAGGGGCCCCATTGGGGGGGGCTTTGGTCAATTATCAGCAGGGGGAATCTGCGCTGTACGGGGGGATTAGGGCACACCTGGCACACCCCCTGTGCATGCCTATGGCCATAATGCATTCCAGATACTGGGCCTGCAAGTGTATTATTGTTCTGGCTATATATAGTAATGTAAAGTTTAACCGTGGAACAATTGGAAAGCTCCAAAGCAGCTGTTTTGTACAAGAAGATAGGCACATGCATTCCTACAGGGCTGGTCATAAAACAAAGAGCTCATTACTTGCATGGTGTAATACATTCGTTTTCAGAAAAGCCCTGGTCCTTAAAATGCTTTGAAAGCTAAAGGTTACTAAACACAAAAAAGGCCAACAAGGTAAAAATAGCTTCTGCAACTTTTCATTATCATTTCAGTGATACAGCAGTAAAGTGCATTCCTTTGACAAAGATAATGACTGACACCAACATAAATACACTGCTTCAACTCTGATGCTGATCCTGCTAGCTGCCCAGCTTCAGTATATTGTACCAAAAAGTGACTAAACGTATTTAAGTCTGGCTTCATACCTAAGCATTGTGGTAAAATGCAAGTTTCGCCATGCAATACCGCAATATTAAGAGCTCATTTAAATTTGCGGCTGGGGTGTGGTAAAACAGATGGTTGGGGTGCATTTTTACCCCGGCCCCCCCAAGCAGACCAAAGTATACGCAAGCCACTGTTGCAATGCTTTATTTCACAGCCACAACAAAAATGATCCCTTCTGTAACGTTCAGCAAGCAAGCACAGCCTCTGCACATGACCCATTCAAGTGAATGGGTCCGCGATGCAACTGCCATGCAACCGCGTAGCACAGCTGCAGCACAGTGGTGCCGTTTTTCCAGGGTTAAAACAGGCAGAAAGAACATATTGCCTCCTCATCTCCTGTCAAATGCCCTTGAAAAATTATCAATCACGGGTTGCTTTTCAGAGGGGTGGCAAGCACTGCCACTAGTGTAAAACCTATCCTATGAATGGTACCCCAAAGCAAAAGTATAGTAGGTGGTGCCAGACCTGCACTGCAGAATACAACAGTACACACGCAGTTACAATGTACTGCAGCTCTGACTGGATGCACGGGGTGTCTAAAACAATGCATCTCAAAGCACAAAACACCATTAAAGATCATTGTAAATGCATACACAGCAATGGAACATCCAGGCGTGATGGGGGCCTTAAAGAAAACCAGCAGGTGAGCCATTTGTGGGCTGTCATTGTTGACATATCCTTCTGAAAATGCTATTTTCCTGAGTGGTATTCCACTGTTTATGGCTCTACTGCTTTCTAATGCCTCGTACACACGGTTCGACGGTCGTATACAACAGGTCTTACGAACGACCATTGTATGCAAAACCTATTGTTAGTACGCGCTATTAGAACAGCCGACGTACGACGGCAGTACAACAGAAGTTGTATGAGCAGACTAGAAAACTTGGTAGTACCAACAAGTGGTCTTACGACCGTTGTATCGTGTGTACAGAGAAGTTGGTCCAACAAATTGTATTGTGCAAAACACGCATGCTCAGAAGTCAGGAACGGCCGGACACAAATTACATGCACCTGAACTTTCTCTTTATATGTTCATAACACGACACTACGTTCAGCTTGGTCATACGATCGTGTAGTGCATGTCAGTATGCTAGATACAACAGCTAACATACGATTTGGTCCGTTCGGTCGTACGACCGTCAAACCGTGTGTACGAGGCTTTAGTCTCTGATATGGAACAAGAATGCAGGCCACATATTGTGACTTCTTAACAAGCTACTTGCTTGTTCTGACCAGTAACTGAGAAAGCATCAAGCCATGGGACCAGCAAGGCAGTCAGGCAACTAGCATTTTAAGAAGTGAGAAAAAAATATGTAGCTACTATTGCTGAGTTTTGGTGTTGAAACTTTAGGTGTCTGTTACGTCAATCCATTGGGTATAATGCTTTCTCAGTCACTGGAAAACAGAATTGATATAAAACGGAAATTGCTCTTGTTCTTGGTCAGTGGTATTGAATGAACCCAGGGCAAGCCAGGCAAACTAGTATTGAGCCTTCCTCATTTGAACTATGTAAAGAAACTCTTTAAAGCGAAATCCCACCCTTTCCTTATGTTTATTAAAAGTCAGCAGCTACAAAAACTTTTAATAAACAGACACTCCCCTGTCTCCTGGTCCAGCAATGGAGCCGCACAGAGCCTCGCTCCTCTCCCCCTCCCCTCCCCAGCGCCGGAATTGCTACTGTGGGCACCCGGCCCCAGCTTCATGGCCAGGCACACACTGCGCATGCGCGAGAGGCGCTGCGCTTTGTGAATGGTCCCAACGTCTTCTAGGACCTGTCCTGTGTCCCAGAAGACTTCGAGAGGGAGGGGGAAGGAGACCTGCTACTTCCAATCGCCTAAGGCGGGTATCCCCACCCCCCTCCTCCCCAAAAGCTCAGTTCCAGCATCCGGAGCTGGGGCGGAGGACTTAAAGCGGAAGTTCTAGTTATATAGTATTTTTAACAGTGTAAAATTGCTTTGTAATTTGAGCACGATCTGATAAAGATTTGAATCTGGGGATAATACACGTTTCAGAATGTATAAAGGTGTGATATCATGCATCATATTTATACATTTTTATTTCCTAAGGTAGATTCTGCACCTCCATCTTCAGATCTAATTACACACCCAGACACTGCCATTGCTTGCTTCTCCCTCTAAAAACACTAGTTATCACTTGATCCTCCCTCCTAAATTGTAAGCTCTAACGAGCAGGGCCCTCTGATTCCTCCTGTATTGAATCGTATTGTAATTGTACTGTCTGCCCTAATATTGCAAAGCGGTGCGCAAACTGCTGGTGCTATATAAATCTTGTATAATAATAGTTACTTGGCTGTTGTGCTGGCCCTTTCACTTTCATAATTTGAATCACAGGCCAGGAACAGGTTAATAGATTAATGGGGGGGTGGAATTTCAGTACCATTAGCGGTAACCCCAGCCACACTCGGGATTGCATCGCTGGATCCAGGCAATGTTACTCACCTTGTCCCCTGGATCCAGCGATGTCCCCCCACTGTGTCAGTGTGTCTGTCCTCCGCCCGATGCCTCTGTGTGCCGGGCTCCGTTCCCTGCGAGCGTCGCGTCGCATGGGGCGGAGCCTGGCGGCAAATTCAAAAAGTGAAACACACAGTAAAGATACAGTACACTGTAATCTTACAGATTACATTACTGTATTAAATCATTTCACATCCCCTTAATCCCTAGTGGTTTGTCCAGTGCCCTGCATCCACTTTTATATTATATTTGTCATTCTTTCTGCCTGGAAACTTGAGAATGTCCATAGCAACCAAAAATTGTCCCTTCAAAAAGTGTCACGTCAAAAGTGGGTTTTCATCAGCTAGAACACACCAATAGTAAATAAGAATCATTTGCAGAATTGAGTGATACTGATTTTTGGGGAAATTTATCATCAGACACTGAAAGTGATGACAGCGACAATTCTGCAAATGAGCAAATTTCTGTGTTTTTGATTTGATTACATAATTGAATACATTTTATTACTATTATGTTATTATTTTTGATAATTATTTATAGTTATTTATTAAATTATAATTTATGATTTTGTGTTTCAAACTTTATCACACCCAGGATGTCTACTAGACTCTTGTTTGGATAGATTTAAGTGAGCTATTCCTAAGAATTACAGGCCTACAATTTAAAACACCAAATTTCCGTGCAAAATAATCGTACCGCTTTCAGCACCAAAAATCTGACATAATCATACCGCCAGGGAGGTTAAGCACATTGGTGGCACATTTCTCTTTAAATAATATCTCAAGACACCTTGTTGACAGGCATACTTTATTCCGGTGCGCTGCCAAAAATGTTGCATTTTTGGTGCATTTTGATGCATTAGGAAGCCTATTCAGATGTAAAAGAGCCCTTAAAGGATCAGCATAGCAACCAGGTAACTAGCATTTTCAGGAAGGTCCACAGTAGCCAATCTTGTATTAATCTTATGAAGACAGTGCAAATGTCAAACTAAATACAAATCGCAAGATGATCAATCTTTGATCTGAGATTCCTGAAATCTGTACAATATTTACCTGTCATCTAAATCAGGAAGAATAATATGGTGGGTGCAGGTGACTCTCAACACATTCATCTATTTGTGTATGGCCATCATACAGAAATAGGACACATGCAGTAAGGATTAAGTTACTCCAAGTACAAAAGTAGTAACAAGCACATGTTTTCTAAACTTACTGAAAGCCTTAGCATCTAGACATCAGACTATAAGGCCAGGACAATAAAATGACTGCTGGACAGCTGATATTTCTTTCCTTGAGGGAATTGATGACAGATAGGTTTCACATGTCACCCTCAAATGCTATTGTGCTCCCAATAGAGAACTCAAAAGAAAATTATTTTTATGCTATTCACTCACAACGGACCAATCTAACCAAAATGTCTAACCAATTTAGTCCATATAGTATGATATTTGTAAAATACCACGCAATAAATATTTTCTTTGGAAATACAATAAATATATAATTCTATCTATAGTAGAATAATCAATTATCATCCTGATATGATTCAAATATAAATTCATTATTAGCCATTTAGGTTGGACATAAAATGGCCTAACCTGCCAACAATCTGATGGCTGAAAAAGTGGCTTGAGCAAATATAGGGTCATTTAGCATGTCCCCCTAGGAGACAATAATAAGCACTTGCAATTTTGGAAGCATTTTTTATGGTTTAGAGAAATATTCCAAGTTGAGTAATCTAAATGTAATCTGTCTGATCTGTTCTGCATCTTAAAGAGGGAAGGGAAGAACTTTACTTGTTTGTGGGTCACTTTAGTTTGCAAGTGTCATATTTAACAATGGTAGGGTCCTAGCATTCCAAACAACGGACGGGTGACTCCTTTGAAGCCAGCAATAAATGGATCAAAATTCAGCTGGTTTAACAGGCCGGGCACATTTTGATCCATGTATGGGTAGGGAGGTTTACAGAAGTAGATCTACCGATCACGTTCTGTACAACAGCCCCTGTCAGATTTACCCCCTCAATCATCCTGCTATCAGAATACAATAGCTCAGTAGGGAGGATCCTCCCATCTACATCTGTGTGGATGGGGCAATCAGATCCATTTTTTTCATTCAGCCCGCTACTTGAACAAAAAAGGGTTTCCATCTATGGGCTGCCTTATTTAACCTCCCTGGCAGTATTCCTGAGTGTGACTCGGGTGGAATTTCAGTACCATTAGCGGTAACCCCGAGCCACACTCAGGATTGGATCCAAGGCAGCGTTACTCACCTTGTCCCCTGGATCCAGCGATGTCCCCCACCATGTCTGCAGGCTGTGTCCTCCGTCCGATGCCTCTGTGTGCCGGGCTCCGTTCCCTGTGGGCATTGCGTCGCACGGGAGCGGAGACCGGCGGCAAATTCAAAAATTGAAACACACATCACACATACAGTACACTGTAATCTGTAAGATTACAGAACTGTATCAAATCATTTCACATCCCCTTTGTCCCTAGTGGTTTGCCCAGTGCCCTGCATGCACTTTTATATTATATATGCCATTCTTTCTGCCTGGAAACTTGAAAATGTCCATGACAACAAAAAAGTGTCCCTTTATGTCAAAAATGTTTTCTGATCAGCTAGAAAATAGCGATAGTAATTAAGAATCATTTGCAGAATTGAGTGATACTGATTTTTGGGGAAATTTATCATCAGACACTGAAAGTGACGACAGCGACAATTCTGCAACTGAGCAAATTTCTGTGTTTTTGGCTTGATTACATTATTGAATACATTTTATTACTATTACGTTATTATTTTTGATAATTCTTTTTAGTTATTTATTATATTATAATGTATGATTTCATGTTTCAAACTTTATCATACCTGGGATGTCTACTAGACTCTTGTTTGGACAGATTTAAGTGAGTTATTCCTAAGAATTACAGGCATACAATATAAAATGCCAAATTTACATGCAAAATAATGGTACCGCTTTCAGCACCAAAAATCTGAAATAATAATACCGCCAGGGAGGATAATGGAGACATCTGTTCATCCTTGTCTTTTTTTCAATAGTGTAGCCATAAAGGTAGTAATATGCCTAACAGCATGAAAAGTTGTATGACTTGAGAAAAGTTGAAAACATTTTTTTATCATCTGTTCAACAAATATCTTGTAAATAGAGTTGAGCAAACCCGAACTGTAAAGTTCGGGTCCGTACCGAACTTTGGGGTGTCCATGACCCCGACCCGAACCTGGACATTTGAAAAAAGTTTGGGTTCGGGTTCTGGGTTTGGGTACTTGATCCCGCCTGTTGAATAGCTGCAGGGCAGCCAGTCAACAAGCGTCTCACTGGTTTGCCCTTAGAAGCTATCACAGCCATGCCTACTAATGGCATGGCTGTGATTGGCCAGTGCATCATGTGACCCAGCCTCTGTATAAGCTGGAGTCACGTAGTGCCGAATATGTCTCCGACCCAGTGTACTACGTGACCGGTTAGTGTCGGTACGGTAATCATCCGTACCGACACTATCGAAGATTCCCGTTTGGTCACTCTGCGAACAACTGACCGACGGGACGTCGATAAGTTGTCCGCCCTAGTTCATGGGTTTGGGTCTTGGGCTTGGGTTTGAAAAAAGTTTACAGGTCCAAGCCCAGCCCCAGTACCTGTGGGGTTTCAAGCCATGCCTGGGCTTGAAATGTCAAGCCCAAACGAGTTGAGATAAATGTTCTATAAACAACTTGTCTACTATTTTTTTACAAAAGTTGAAAAGAGTTCAGTATGTTGAAAAGTACGACAAT
>BLSH010026953.1:272649-294149 GCA_018402905.1 Glandirana rugosa | reverse complement strand
CCCTCACTGGAGTGTGAGAGGAAGATGCGCGACTACCAGTGCACACTGGTAGACGCGCTGCTGAGGGCATTCCCAAATGACACAGGGGGCTCAGTGGAAGCACAAGGCGAAGGCGGAGGAGGAGGCCATCAACGCAGCTGTGGCACCGCCAGCACCTCAGAAGGCAGGGTTAGCATGGCCGAGATGTGGCAAAGCTTTGTCAGCTGCCCGCCACAACAAACAGCACCACCAGCTGATAGGCAAGGTCTTAGCAGGAGGCAGCATTTCAGCAACATGGTGGAACAGTATGTGTGCACACGCCTACACGTACTGACTGATGGGTCTGCCCCATTCAACTTCTGGGTCTCCAAATTGGGCACATTGCCTGAGCTTGCCCTTTATGCCTTGGAGGTGCTGGCCTGCCTTGCAGCCAGTGTATTGTCTGAACGTGTGTTTAGCACGGCAGGGGGCGTTATCACAGACAAGCGCAGCCGCCTGTCCACAGCCAACGTGGACAAGCTAACATTTATTAAAATGAACCAGGCATGGATCCCACAAGACTTGTCTGTACCTTGTGCAGAGTAGACATTTAGACCGGCCTCATACAGCCATTGGTATACTTGTTTTTTTGAATATGCCTCAATATTTTGGGGGCTACCCCAATTAGAAAAAAAACAAACAAAAAACAAAATGTGTTGGCTACCTCCTCCTCCTCCTCCTCCACCACCGCCACTTCCACCTACACTGCCACGGTCACAGCCTAGTCAACCTCTAGGCTCCTACTCCACATCCACCCCCCTTCCCATTTTTATTTTTTTTATTTGATTTTAAGTTATTTTCCCTATCCCCATTTTTTTGTAGGGCACTTGTCCTACTCTTACCCCCATTTTACTTCCTTTTGCAGTCCTCTAGCACTTGACAGGACTTTTTTACAGCCATTTTTGTTCCGAAAAGTTCGAGTCTCCATTGACTTAAATGGGGTTCGGGGTCGGGGGTCAAGTTCGGGTCAAGTTCGGTACCAAACCCGAACTTTTTTGCAAAGTTCGGCCGGACCCGAACATCCAGGTGTCTGCTCAACTCTACTTGTAAACATGTATGTGTTAAAAACACCAATAATGAAAAAAAAGTATCTTTATCTACTTGACAATGGTATGTTAGAGGTGTAAAGTCAAATGAAAAAAAACCAAACAACTCCTGCACTCGGATTCATCAACCAAGAGACAAGCGAAGAATGGAGAGTATAGGCGTAGCATTCACGCAGCACTTGGTGGTCTTGCTTCCCTCCTCAGGACCATGGGCATCCAAAAGATATTAAAGAAAGAACACAAGAGAGGGGCGCACCGACATAGTGCAATACCATAAGACCGTTTATTAAAAACAATAGAATAAAATATACTCACAAATGGAGCAATATAAAGGGTATCGTAACCAGTGGTGGAAATGGCCATCTGATCGATCTCCACCTCTGAGGCTCTGAGGAAGAGGGTTCGCCCTGGAAATGCGTCAGCCTGGTCATACAGACGCCGTCCGGTCCCTCTGCTGAGGTGGAGATCGATCAGTTCCTTGGAGGAAACATTTCCACCTCTTGTTACGATGCCTTTTATATTGCTTATATATTTTTTGTCAAAGCTTTAATTGAGCAAGCTGACATTAGAAGCTGATTGGCTACCATGCACAGCTGCACCAGATTTTGCACTCTCCAGCTTTAGTAAATAGACCCCAGTATTTAAAGTCCACCTTTAAAGGCTAAGTTAACCACATGCCGAGCAGCTGCCGCAGTTGTACTGCTGCAGGTTGGCTTGGCTGCGCAAATCGCCATCATTGTACGTCCGGCGCACACACAGCGATTTGTGGGTGCGCGAGCGCGTCCACACACTAGCAGGGGAGCCAATCAGCGGATGGGACAGTCTCGATGTCCGCCGGCCACCCAGGATCGCTTGAGAGATAGGCAGAATAGGGATCTCCCCGTGTAAACAAACAGATCCCCGTTCTGACAGGGGAGAGGAGAGAGATTGTTTGTTCCCAGTAAATGGGAGCAGCAATCTCTCTCCTCCCCCAGTCATCCCAGCCCCCATACAGTTAGAACACATTGACAGGGAATAAATTAAACCCTTTGATCGCCCCCCAGTGTTAACCCCTTTCCTGCCAGTGACATTTATACAGTAATCAGTGCATTTTCATAGCACCGATCGCTGTATAAATGTCAGTGGTCCCCATAAAGTATCAAAAGTGTCCTATCTGTCCACTGCAACGTTGCAATCCTGCTAAAAAATCGCAGATCGCCACCATTACCAATAAAAAAATAAATAAATGTCCCTAAATCCATCCCGTAGTTTGTAGACACGATAACTTTTGCACAAACCAATCAATATACTCTAATTGGGATTATGTAGAAGAATATATATCTGCCTAAACTGATGAAGAAATTTTGTTTTTTTATATTTTATTTGAATGTTTATTATAGCACAAAGTAAAAAAAAAAAGATTTTTTTTTTTCAAAATTGTCACTTTTTTTTTGTTCATAGCACAAAAAATAAAAAACTCAGCGGTGTTCAAATACCACCAAAAGAAAGCTCTAATTGTGGGAAAAAAGTGACGTCAATTTTATTTGGGTACAACATCGCACAACTGTGCAATTGTCAGTTAAAGCGATGCAGTGCCGTATCTCAAAAAATGGCCTGGTCAGGAAGTGGGTAAATACATATACAATGCATGTTTTTGCAAGTAAAAAATGTCCATGTATTATTTTTTCTCATGAGCCTGCAGAGCAATTCAATGGATCACGGATGCAATGTCAGGCTCTTGCAGACACTTAGTACAGCTCTCTACCCAAACGTCTGCACTAATAGACAGATGCCAAGCTGCAGAAAGTGTCAATGCACTAGGAGGGCACTGACCAGCATATTATAATCCATTGAAAACTACAAGTCTGCCGTGGTGGAAGTTCCGAACCAGTGACAAGTAGATCTTCATTACAAACACTTTTCACCTATCCATAGACAATTAGAAAGGTGAAAAGTGCTTATTTTTTACAAACTGTCTGTAATTTTATGGATGGTTGGTAACACTGTACTGAGCCTCCATCAGATCCTGGCAAACGTGCATGCATCCCTGGTTCACAGTGGTACACTACAGCGTATGTGTAATCGGTTAATTTAATTTAATTCATCACTTATACTTTTGCTTTCTTATTTACAGGTTGAGCAACTTACAGAAGAACAAAAGAATGGTGACTATTCATTTTTTTTTCAGATACATTTTTACAAGCTTTGTCCTATATTACATTTGTGCATTGCACATTCACTTAAAAGTCCACACTCACTATGTTGCTGATACTTTTGTTCCCTGTAGTCAAGTGAAAAAGCCCTATGTGAGCCTCAAGTTGGTCTGGTTAGAACCCTTATGGGGCAAAGTACCCTACCTTCACATGACATGACAGCATGATTGGGCACATGACTGGGCATTCAGGAACCCAACACTGTATCATGGTAGGAATGAGAGTCTCTGTTCAGGCACTTCTAGTTATAGGGTGACAATGCTTCTCCTTGTTTCCCAGTTGCTGCATTGTCACCCTGTTACATGCTCTTACAGAGTACACTATAATTGGCTGTGCTAAAGCACAATACATAGTTACATAGTTACATTGTTAGTGAGGTTGAAAAAAGACACAAGTCCATCAAGTCCAACCTATGTGTGTGCTTTTATGTCAGAATTACATTGTATATCCCTCAATGTTGTGGTCCCCTAGGTGCCCATCTAATAGTTTTGAAATTATCTATGCTCCCAGCTGAAACCATTGTTTGTGGAAGAGAATTCCACATCCTCACTGCTCTTACTGTAAAGAACCCTCTACGCAGTTTAAGATTAAACCAACTTTCTTCTAGTTTTAGTGAATGGCCGTGTGTCTCTGTGTGCTCCCTTGCATGGAATAGTTTTGTCTCCATTGTGGGATCACCAGTACCATATTTGTACATTGAAATCATATCCCCTCTCAAGCGTCTCTTCTCCAAAAAAAGAATAAGTTCAGTGCTTGTAACCTTTCCTCATAATGAAGGTCCTCCAGTCCCTTGTTTAGCTTTGTTGCCCTTCTCTAAACCCTTTCCAGTTCCAGGACAACCTTCCTGAGGACTGGTTCCCAGAACTGGACAGCATACCCCAGGTGCGACCTCACCAGAGACTTGTAGAGTGGGAGAATTATTGATTTATCCCTGGAGTTAATCCCCTTCTTGACGCATGCCAATATTTTGTTAGCCTTGTTTGCTGCAGCTTGGCATTTGCGGAGCCTGTCCTCTTCTAGGACCCCTAGGTCCTTTTCCATCCTAGATTCCCCCAGAGGCTCTCTCCCTAATGAGTAGCTTGCGTTCATATTCTTGGTACCCAAATGCATTATTTTACATTTCTCTACATTAAACCTCATTTGTCATTTATCTGCCCACCCCATTAATTTTTGCAGATCTTCTTGCAAGGTTTCCACATCCTGTGGAGAATTTATTATCCTGCTTGGTATCATCCGCAAATATTGAGATTGAGCTATTAACCCCATCCTCCAGATCGTTTATGAATAAATTGAATAGGATTGGTCCCAGGACAGATCCCTGGGAAACCCCACTTTCCACACCAGACCATTCTGAGTATTCCCCATTTATCCCCACCCTTTGGACTCTCCCCTGTAATCAGTTTTCAATCTATATACTCACCTTTTCATCCATGCCGACAGACCTTAGTATGTACAGTAAACGTTTATGGGGAACTATATCAAATGCTTTTGCAAAATCTAGATACACCATGTCTACAGGCCTTCCTTTATCAAGATGGCAGCTCACCTCCTGAAAGAAGGTTAATAGATTGGTTGGCATGAGCGATTCTTCATGAAACCATGCTGATTACCGCTAATGATACAGTTTTTGTTACAATAATCTTGTATATAATCCTTTATTATTCCCTCCAAGAGCTTGCATATTATTGATGTTCAGCTAACTGGCCTGTAGTTTCTGGGGAAAGATTGCGGTCCTTTTTTATATATTGGTGCTACATTGGCTTTTCTCCAATCAGCTGGTACCATACCAGTCAGTAGACTGTTCTTAAAAACTAGGTACAATGGTCTGGCAATTTCTTGACTGAGTTCCTTAAGGACCCTCGGGTGCAAGCCATCTGGTCCCGGTGACTTATTAACATTACGTTTTTCAAGACTATTCCTAATTTTATCCTCAGTTAGCCATGAGGGTGCTTCATGTGACGTGTTGTGAGGACCAAAATTGTAGTTTTGGATACTTGAGCCCCCCGTTTCTTTTGTGAATACTGAGGAGAAAAATGAGTTTAACACCTTCGCCATCTCTCCATCCTTTGTAACCATATTTCCTTCATCATTCTTTATAGGGCCAATATGATCTGACCTCCCTCTTTTACTATTTATATACTTACATTTTTTTTGGGATTCTTTTTACTCTCCTCAGCTATGTGTCTTTCATGTTCTATCTTAGCCCCCTGATTGCACACTTACATTCCTTATTGCATACCTTATAAAGATGGAATGCTGACAGAGACCCCTCAGCCTTGTATTTTTTGAAGGCCTTCTCCTTTGCTTTTATATGTGCTTTTATGTCGGAGTTAAGCTATCCTGGTCTTTTATTAGCTCTTTTAAATGTATTTCCCATTAGGATACAGTGGTTAATACCTTTGTTTAGTGTGTTCTTGAAGCACTCCCATTTTTCCTCCACATTCATTGTTCCTAGAATTTTATCCCAACCAACATCTCCCAGCAAGGAGCGTAGTTAATGGAAGTTGGCCCTCTTAAAATTCAGTGTCTTTGTATTCCCCTTATGTTTCCTATTTGTGTGATTTATACTAAAACTAATTGACCTGTGATCGCTATTTCCTAGATTGCCCCTTACTTCCACATCTGTGATCAGGTCTCTGTTGTTAGTAATCAGAAGGTCTAATAATGCTTTTTTTCATGCACAGACATGTTGTGCAATGCTTAAACAACCTAAATGTTAGATACATATTTCTACAATTTTCTGCAAATCTATAAAGCTGATTTATTTGTTGCTACTATTCACAGAATTCCGTGCAGCCTTTGACATTTTTGTGCAAGATGCAGAAGATGGGTGCATTAGTACAAAAGAATTGGGCAAGGTAATGAGAATGCTTGGACAAAGTCCAACACCTGAAGAGCTGCAGGAGATGATAGATGAAGTGGATGAAGATGGTGAGTGTTCCAATGTGTGCTCTGCCTAAACTCTTCTGAAGTTTTATTTAGTCTAATGCAAGGAGAATGCAGTGCTAATTATCACAGCACCTTGAACGTGTCTTTTCTAACTACCTTGAGGAAATACAGAGAGAAAAACAGCCACCATAAGGAGATATTTTGAAGAAACTGTTACTGGCAGTTATAAACCAATGGTTATACATTTTATTCAGGCATATTTAGTCATTAAATCTTTTCACCAGCTTCGCTACACACAGGGTTGATTTACTAAAAGCAAATATACTATTCAAATTGCAAGTGGAGTTGAACTATTTAATAACATTTTCCCCAAAGCTCAGTAAATGAGGTGAAGTTCTGTTGACTTCCATCACTCAATTATGTACAAGCAAAAATATGTTTTTTTTTTTCCTTGCACCTAATTATGTGATTGGGCCAGAGGGGTCTGTTTGTGCATTTACAAAAAGGCAATATTTTTACACTTATTTCCACGGTCCTTTTTTACACATGTTAATGTTGCCCCACACTGATATTACGATAGGTCAGATAGTTACATACACATAAATAGACCCAAACAAATTGTATATAGATAAAGACATTCATATTCATTGTTTTTATAAATAGAAATTGGTGATCTAATTTGTCACAGGATTAAGACTTTTCACTACCAATGTAAAATTTGGAGGTTTCAGATTATTGCAGTATTAAACAATTAAACACTTATTCAGTCATTATTTCCATTAGATGTCATCCCTAATTGCTGGCATTTGCCACGGTTACAGGCTAGGCAAAGAAATTTGGGAAAAAGTGCGAAAAGATAAGGAGGTCACAAAACTGTTATAAATGATTTGTAAACTATGTTTAGTTAAAAAATAATCAGGCAAGGAAGACTTATTTTCAAAATCCCTTATCAAACTGTCAGTTGTATGCTGTCAAAATTAAATGAGCTAACAAACAATGATTAGTACTGTATTTGTTTTGCATTTTAATATCCCCTAGTTTTGAATATGGTAATTAGGTTATTCAATAATTTGAGCTATGAGAACATACAGTCTGTGTAGTGTTTGCAGAATTAAACTGATTCATTATTTTCACATCAGGTAGTGGCACTGTAGACTTTGGTGAGTTCTTGGGTATGATGGTCCGATGTATGAAGGAACAAAGCGAAGGAAGATCGGAAGAAGAATTAGCAGAAATTTTCCGGATGTTTGACAAGTAAGAAAGCTGCACATCATTTCTTTTAGTAGTATTGAGATCTCAGGCTCAAAGCCAAAGTAGCACTGTAATGACTTAAAAAAGAAAAAGTTAATGTCTCTCAATGGCCCACAATATATGCCAAAGTCTCAGAATTTGTCTTTATTTTGTTGCCCTTCATCGAGTATCACACCTCATAAATGCTATTGTCCAGAAACGTATTGCTTACTGATCACAAAACAAACTGGGGCTTTCAGCAAATAATGCGCCTTCTTCATTTCTTTGTGATTTTAACAAAGCCCATAAGAGTACATGTACTACCAGCCAAAAAACTTTGGACACACAGTAGGATTATGAGACATTTCTTACCGCAATTATTTCTTTCAGTTTCAGTTATTCCAAAAACAACACTTCAGTCAAAATAAAAATGACATTTAACCACTTACCCACTGGGCACTTAAACTCCCTTCCTAACCAGACCAATTTTCAGCTTTCAGTGCTCTCACATTTTGAATGACATTTACTCAGTCATGCAACACTGTACCCATGTGAAATTTTTGTCCTATAAATGAAAAAAGACCCCAATTTTTTAAAAAAAAAAATGCATTTTTCTTTGTTTCTGTTTTAGAATTTTGCAAATGAGTAATCTTTCTTCATAAATTTAGGCCAAAATTGATACTGATACATATCTTTTGTAAAAAAAATAACCCAAATTAGTGTATATTATTTGCTCTTTGTGAAAGTTATCGAGTCTACAGGCTATGGTTCCAATCACTGAAAATTGATCACACTTGATGTACTGACGGCCTATCTCATTTCTTGAGACCCTAACAAGCCAGGAAAGTACAAATACCCCCCAAATGACCCCTTTTTGGAAAGTAGACATTCCAAATTATTCAGTAAGAGGTATGGTGAGTTTTTTGAAGTTGTCCTTTTCCCACAATTGTTTGCAAAGTTAAGATTTTTTTTCTTTTTTTTCACAAAATTGTCTTATTAACAGGTTAATTCTGACACACAGCATATGTATACCATACATTACACCCCAAAATACATTCTGCTACTCCTCCTGAGCATGGCGAAACCACATGTGTGAGACTTTTACACAGCTTGGTCACATATAGAGGCCCAACATGCAGGGAGCACCATCAGGTGTTCTAGGGGCATACATTTCAAATCTAATTTGACTACCTATTACACTATTGTGAGGCACTGTAGTGGCACTGATGGGCACTGTATGTAGAAACACAGCCACCTTCTCTTGCTCCCTCCTGAGATAGACTAGGAACTACAGACTATGGACTATGTGATTTGTAGTGTGCATAGAGTAGTGTACATGACCGTAGCTAATGCACAGTGGTGTAGTGGATAGCACTTTCGCCTGGCAGCAAAAGGGTCCCTGGTTTGAATCCTGACCATGACACTACCTGCCTGGAGTTTGCATGCTCTCCCTGTGCCTGTGTGGGTTTCCTCTGGGTACTCTGATTTCCTCCCACACTCCAAAGACATGCTGATAGGTTAATTGGCCCCTGTCTAAAATGGCCATAGTATATGTATGAATGTGAGTTAGGGACCTTAGATTGTAAGCTCCTTGAGGGTAGGGACTGATGTGAATGTACAATGTATATGTAAAGCGCTGTGTAAATTGACGGCGCTATATACCTGAAATAAATAAATAAATAAAATAATAATGCTCACTGTGTGTTTCACACAACTGAAAGTGTTTTTGGGTGTGGGTGTGTGTGTGTGGGGGGGGGGGGGCAGATGCAGCTTATGGAGAAAGTAACAAGGAGACAGAAAACACAGCAGGAAACAGTTTCATGAAAAAAAAGGATTGCAGGGCCATTAAGTAGTGGGTGTGTATGAATTTTTTTGAGTATACGAATATAATTTAGTGTTACTTTAAGTCCTACATTCAGGGTTTGTTGTACCCTTTTACTGTTGATCAGGTTGTTTGAGAACCCTTGCTTATGAAGCTGGAGGGTTATTCCCAAACACCCCCAAGGCAGACACCTTGCTATCTATCATATATAGAAACCCTGATGCGAGTATTAAGAGATGTGTTTTACACTGGAGAGTGCAAAATCTGGTGCAGCTCTGCATAGAAACTAATCAGCTTCTAGGATTTTTTTGTTAAAGCTTAAATGAGCAAGATGAAGTTAGAAGCTGATTGGCTATCAAGCACAGATGCAGCTCCAGATTTTACAGTCTCCAGTTTTAGTAAATCAACCCCACGGTCACCAATCAGATTCAAAGCTGTCTTTGAAGCCTGGATGTGAATAGTGAAACAGGAGTAGTTGTAGTTGAATTTATTGTCTGCTTTATAGCATTATTAGCGCACCGATTGTTTTGCTGGATATCTGATATTGCCCTTTTAGATGTTTATCTGACATAAATTCATATCGCATTAAAATATAATTTTATGTTTTGGTGCATTAAAAAATAATGATCCCCAATGCTAACATTTTGGTGTCATTCGCTGATATGCGAAAAAGGTCAATGGTCCTTTGCAAGGCACTGCATATTTTGTAAAATAGTATACATGGGTATGTTTATCAGTGAGCGCACACTGCTGAATTAGTACAACTTTAGGAAGAATGTAAAGAATAGCTAGGGTTAGATCACAGCATTACTTTTTTTTTTTTACAAAAAGATAGATGGAAAAAACTAAATCATACATGTGCAAAGCACACAGTAAAATACTTTACCTTAATAAAATCTACTTTTGAAAAGATCAGTCTAATTTTATAAACTGTCATACTTAGATACAATTTTCAGAAGGGAAATTAAGTGTGATAATTACACTTGGTTCCAAAAATGAAATGTAATTTGTTCCATTTGTCTCTCCTGTTTGTAGGAAGTGGTATTTAAAATATTCTGTGTTTTTTGTCACTAAAGTAGTCATATTTGACAAGGTAATGTTACAATTCCGTAAATCCGAGCTCATTAGAATTAAAAAATATTTATAATGAGCTACTAGGTAAGCATTTATAGAAAATGTAAATAACCACAAGAAAGAAGAAAACAACCAGTACCTTATTCACGGAGAATTATTAGGCCTCATTCACATTGCCATAAAAAAAACACATTTACAGGCTTTTTCTATTTACGTATCTGAACACAGCTACATTGTTTTTCAATGGAGACATTCACACAGGTGCATAAACATGCACTGCGCTCAGATACACAACATAGAATACAAAAATCTGCATATGAGGACATCCATATAAGACGCAGATATTTGCAAAAGAAAAAAAGGACAATTATACGTAAGTATTGACTGATCATTACACAGGAACTTTTACACTGGAAAAAAAATGCGGAATAAGATCAGTAAAATTATTATTATTATTATATGAACCCACTCAACACCCAACCCAAAACTCAACACCCAATGCTCTACATAATAATATAAACATAAGCCTTTTCCTTTTTCACAAAAATGGAGGTACCTCACTTTAGTCATGTCTGCGTAGAAATTGCTTTTAGGAATGTGAGAGCACTTTGGGTTGATTTACAAAAGGAAAATAGTCTATTCACATTGCAAGATAATTTTCCCCAGAACTTAGTGAGAGTGGTAAGCTTTGTTAACTTCCATGATCCAATCATGTACAAGCAAAAATACTGCCATTTTTAATTTTCCTTAAACACGATTGGGTGTACTTGGGTGTACTTGAATTGAATTTTCACCCCATTTATTCAACTAAAAGAAATCCCCTTGCAAAGTGATACTTCCTTGTAAAATGTACAGTCAATTTGTCATTAGTTAATGAACCCCTTTAAACCCTTCTTCAGGTATTAATATATATAGCTTATTGCATAGGTTTGTGCAGCCTATTGCATTAGGGTGTACACCACAAAGCGCAAACAAACATGAGTGTGTGTGTGTATATATGTGTGTGTCATTCTGTGATGAAACGTGTCACAGAATGTATCATGTCAGAGGACAGTGTCAGTAGGGCAGAGATGGGTGTCAGTAGTTTATTTTTATTTTATTTATTTATTTTACAATTTTGTTTTTTTTTTATAATTTTTTACAATATTATATTTTATTTTTTTTTTACAATTTTATTTAGGATCCCTGCTGGGGGGCTTTGGTGAAATATCAGGGGTCTAAACAGAGACAGAGAAAGAGACTGAGGACAGAGATTCCCCAATACCTTTCTCTGCAACCAGGCAGCAGGGGGAATCTTCACAGTACAGGTTGATTAGGGTGTGCCCAGGCACACCTATGGGTTATTGAACAACACCTGTTATAAGCCCATTGCACTCATTACGTAGAGTGTACTCTTCCATCACAATGCTGCACAGTGGAATATTAGCATGTACAATGCTTAAATACTTAAGCAATTGCATGGGTCTTCATAAATTCTTTTTGGAGTCCCATATGTGCTCACATTGGACACTAAAAAGATTTTATGGACTTACTGAATGTCATTCTTGCAACAGCTCTCCATTATTAGAGACAAGGAAGTATACCAACCATATGGAATATTGGATATTAACTTCCACTGTCTTTTCATATAAACAGGATGATGGCGAACAGCAAGATTTGATTTTTAGTCACATAAACGTGAAATGTGATTCTACTTGGAAATTACTGGAAATTGGGGCTTGTTCAACTGTCTATATGTATTATTACCTGACAAAGGATTTAAAGTGTCCTTGTATTCATAACAACAATTTATATACTGGCCTAAAGTGAGATGTCACCAGATCAGTCTATGTACAATTATAAAATCAAACACTTGTAAAATCAACGGCTATCCTGTAACCGTAAAAATCAGTAAATGATAAAAAGTGTCTGTACAGCGCTTTCAATAATCAAAGTTCATATATTATTGCAGGGTGAGCAGGGAAAAAACACGTGCACCAAAGCGTAGAGTGAAACACTGCAACAGTACTACGCCAACCACCAAGTTCCTCAAGCTACCACGGGTGATCCTCTCCCTCTGTAGTGCCCACTTACCGGACACACACTTGGATAAGGCCCTTCAGAATATGCATGCTCTGCTGGCAGTTCCCTACTGCTCTTGCTGGTACACGTTCACAGTGCAAACACACACTTGGATAAAGCCCTTCAGAGTATATCTGATCTGCTGACAGTTTCCTGCTGCTCCTGCTGGTACACGTTCACAGTGCTCCCAGGTACCCAAAACAGATTAAGAAGCCTCACATAGCGTAATTCCATAAAAACACTCCATTTATTCATAAAAAACGCCAAGTGAACACTTACAAATAAACATTCAAGTAATCGCTTTACAATAGAATGATTACTTGAATTACTTGAATGTTTATTTGTAAGTGTTCACTTGGCATTTTTTATGAATGAATGGAGTGTTTTTATGGAATTACGCTATGTGAGGCTTCTTAATCTGTTTTGGGTACCTGGGAGCACTGTGAACGTGTACCAGCAAGAGCAGTAGGGAACTGCCAGCAGAGCATGCATATTCTGAAGGGCCTTATCCAAGTGTGTGTCCGGTAAGTGGGCACTACAGAGGGAGAGGATCACCCGTGGTGGCTTGAGGAACTTGGTGGTTGGCGTAGTACTGTTGCAGTGTTTCACTCTACGCTTTGGCGCACGTGTTTTTTCCCTGCTCACCCTGCAATAATATATGAACTTTGATTATTGAAAGCGCTGTACAGACACTTTTTATCATTTACTGATTTTTACGGTTACAGGATAGCCGTTGATTTTACAAGTGTTTGCTTTTATAATATAATGACCTTTTAGTACGGCAGCATTCAGATAGATTGGTCTAATTAAGTGGTATCCGTGGCGCTGATTAGTGTGATCTTTAGGAGCTGCAATATATATATCTACACTTAAAAGTTTAGAAGTCTATGTACAATGTTGGGTGTTTCCAGTTTCTTATTATTCAGATTATAATGTTGTAGGTTTAGTAACACTTTAATGCATTCCCTGCATTAAAGTAAAAAATGCCCTGCTACCGATTTTACCTACCCCCATCCATAAACACTTACCAGTCTCTTGTCACCTCTTCAGCATTGTCATGGCTGCAGCACCACTCCCCTCACTTCCTGGTCTTATATGAGACACTTATGATCATAGGCTCCTGCTGCTATCAATCAAACTCCTGTGACGAGGGAGCAGGAGTGTGGCTTACTGGTGTTGTGTGTGTCTATGGATGCACACAGTCTGGATTGGGTGTATGCATGTATGGGTGCCTTCATAGCACGCAGCTTGCTAAGAAGGCAAGCAGAGGAGAGAGAAGCAGGCAGTGCTGGTGAAGAGCTGTCAGAAGAGACATTTCTGTGCAATAGCATTGCACAAAGCAGGTAAGTATAACATTTTTTTTATTTTAACCAAAAAAAAAAAAAAAGGCGATCTTTTCGTATCACCTTAAGTTGAAAATGTGTTTTGGTGCAAAGGTTGGATATTGCACTAAGCAGCTGTCCTCCCGGAGCTGTGAAGGTTAACAGCAGTGGCTCTAATCAGGAAAGCTGCACTGCTCACCCATCCCCTCCTGTCTCATCTGCCAATCATAGAACGTATCTTATTACACTCCCAATGAGTTCTGTGAATGGGTGGAGGAGATAATGTCATTCAACTATTCCCCATTCATTCACAGAACTTGATGCCTCATGTGAGTGTAGAGGGACAAGTTCTATGACTAGTGGAGGAGGCAAGGGGTCGACAAGCATTGCAACTTTTCTGATTAGGAACCACTGATGTTAACATTCCAAGTGCCAAAAGATAGATGATCAGGGCAGTATCTGTAGCTGTAAAGGGGACACAGAAGCAGACACCTGCAGGTAATGGGATACGTAGCATTACACATACCTAATGCGTATGGTGCTGTATCTGCTCAAAAAATTCACTAAACTTCAGCTTTAATGTCACTGAAACACATCAATGCATGCATGGTGAAGTTACTGTACATTGTGGTACTCTACACAATTTACTGTGGCATCCCACAATGTTTTGGTGTGAACAAGCCCTAAATTGCACTTTTGTAATAAAAAGGATGCACAAGCCCCTAGTACCCCTTTAGATGTGCAGACCTCTCTGCGAATATCTCTCAAAGAGAAAAATGTACTGTAGTACATTGCAGGGAATGCCTATCATGTGAATTCAAATTCTGTGCAAACTGGGAAATGCAATGAGACTGTTTTAACAGAAAGATGGATAAAAATTCTGGGAAATCCAATCTACAAACTTCAGAGTATAACTGCAATGGCTTTATGGAAGAGAAATGTAAATGATTTATAAGTCAGGAAATCATATCTTGCTTCACATGAAAAGAAAAGCATCATTTTTATTATAATTAAAATAGCTTTTGTAGCAATTATATCGTTTTTATTACCCATAAATTATAAATGTTTACATCTTCATAGATTAAAAGGAACAAACTGAAAATGATGACATGGTTATGGGTAGCAGTCAGCATTATACATGAAAAAGGTTGCAGTGTGAATGGACTGCTCCTATGGGACTGACATTCTCTATTCCCTCTTGACCCACACAAAAATGAAAGACTTTTTGTGCTCAAAGAAATTGCACTTCTAAACCTTGTTACTTCTAAGGAACTTTTTTGTATGGTTGTGCATATCATTATACTGTATGGTAGTTTAATTGTCCAAGAAAACTAATTAGGTTTTATCTTATATTTTATGTCAATTTAAAATCTATCAACAAAATTAGGTGCACACTTTTAAACGTGGAAATCTCAACTTTTATAGGAATGCTGATGGTTACATAGACCTGGAAGAGTTGAAGGGTATGTTGGAAGCAACCGGAGAGACCATTACAGATGATGACATTGAGGAATTGATGTTAGATGGAGATAAAAATAATGATGAAAAAATTGACTACGATGGTGAGTAGTTCTGCAGGTTGGAACGTGGACATAGTGTTATTATAATATATTTACTTGTTTTTGTGGCAGGAGCATCATTTGTGAGACTTTAGGGGCCATATGAAAATAGGAGCAAAATGAATAGGTTATAAAATGTAACGCGTATTTATTGTATGTGATACCAAAACTTTTAGTCTAGGATAGAATGTGGAAGGGATAGAACCCTTTATCAGACTTCTGTTGCTGAGCTATAGGTATGGGGTGATGGGTCCATTGTTGGTGTCCAATATAACCGAGGCCAAAACTGAACTTAATGGCTCTACTAAAACTGGAGAGTGCAAAATCTGATGCAGCTCTGCAGAGAAATCATTCAGCTTCCCGTTTTTTTGTTTTTTTTTTTGTCAAAAATGCACCAGATTCTGCACTCTCCAGTTTTAGTAAGTCAACCCCAAAGTGTCCAGAATGATGTAATAAAAGTGTCAAACCAATAATCATAGAGTCCAAGAAGATTTTAAAATACTTCATATTGGGGTGATGGTTGAATTATGCATCCAATGTTTTTTGTGGACTTGAATACTTGTTCTTCATCAGGGCTTGCAAGAGTGAATTGGAAAGGTAGGAATGTAATTACAAGTGGAATCTTATAGTGTGCTGAAATTAATGCAGATTAGGGGTAGCATAGTAGCATATAGTAGGACTCCTTCCACCCTGGAGATATTTTCTCATACTTCTTGTTGTGTCTCTGGGTTGGGAAATGAAGAGAAATCTCATTGGCATTAACTACCTTCACTACTAAGTCCAAAACAGAATAAAGTTTGGCTGTACTTATACAAGGAATAAATGTACGTTAGCTCACTTCATTTGAAAGCCTGTATGCATCTTGTCCAGCTGCTAACAAGTTTTCCCAGTGAAGTGAATAGGGTTTGGGCCATACATGCTGAAGGGATGTGTAGGAGCAAGAAGATACTGAAAAACAGTTTTATGCATTGCTGAATAGGCTACACACATAGATGTGCACACAGGGTGTGCCAGATGTGCCTGTCCTCATTAGCATTATCGCTGAGTGCTGATGGGGAGATGGATCTCCCACAGAGCGACTCTGCTTAGAAGAGAAGTGTGGAAGCATTTCTTACTCACTTTGTATTTGCCGGCAGGGAGATCATGTGCTGGCGGGGAGAGTGCTGCAAGGAAGAGTGTATGCATATATACAGTATATATATATATATATATATATACACACTATATATACTGTAATATACACACACATATATACATAAGTATGTATATACAGGGCAGCCACCAGACATTTTGGGTCCCCTTACACAGCTTTAGGCCTGGGCCCCCCGACATCTGACCACCAACATTCCCCAGGGCACGCCCACTGGCCATCCCACCAAATCCTCCCACTGGCCAGGGGTGTACACATGTCGCAGCAGGAATTATACACCCTGTCACACTTACCAGTTGTAGTAGTGCCTGCAAAGCATGACCCAGTCAAGTGAATGAGGCCACTCTGTAAAGGCCTGCAATTATGTGCAATGCATGCAGTTGCAGCATGCTAGTGTGGGTTCCAAGGTAATGAAGCAGGTGGTGATGGGGTGATAAAATGCCTCCTCACTGCCTGCTTTAACCCCTTGATCGCTGAGCTGCACAAGGTTGCAGGGCGCTTGCAGAGCGGCCCCATTCACTTCAATGGATCATGCTTGGCTGACCCTACACCTGTTAAGTGTGACAGGGTGTATAATTCAAGCTGCTTCTGTGACATGTGTACACCCATGGCCACTGCAGTTAAACGGGGGGGGGGGGGTATAATCAGAGCTCATCTATGGGGGGGTTCCACCCGAGTCCACTATCATAGTTGTCTTTTAGGGGACCCCTGGGATGAGCATAGAGAGGGACCCCATGGATGAGGACAGAGGAGGATGCCGTGGGATGAAAACAGAGAGGGGTCCCTGAGATGAGGACAGAGAGAAACCTGTGGGATGAAGGCACAGAGGGGGCTCTGGGATGAAGACACAGAGGGGGCCCTGGAGTGAGGACACAGAGGGGGACCTGGAATGAGGTCACAGAGGGGGTCCTGGAAAGAGGACACAGAGGGGGCCCTGGAATGAGGATACGGATGGGGCTCTGGAAGGAGGACACGGGGTGCCCTGGAATGAGGACACAGAGGGGGCTGGACCCAGGAAGGGCTCTGGAATGAGGACACAGAGGGGACCCTGGGATGATGACTCCTACCCCCTTCTCCCATCACTCCACCATGTGTGTTGTGCATCCCTGTTACCTGCCATCCCCTCTTCCTGGTTACTCTGTCCCCTTCCTATGTATCCATCCATAACCACACACAGTCAGTGACAGACCTCAGATCATCAGCACAGCTCGCCGCAGTACAATATTCTTCCTTCTCCTGTCTATATAGATAAGAAAATCGGAGTCGAGTGGGAGGAGGATTCATCAGTGAGCTCAGTGTGCAGGCTGTGAGGATGTAGAGATGGTGGTACCGGCTGAAACAGAGGGGCAATCGCTGTGCGTGTGTGTCCAGGCATCCCGTAAGAGATGCGGGGAAGGTGTCCTGGGTGCCCATGCTAGTGTGCCCCCCTTCAGGCCAGCCAGTTACCAGGGCTCAGTGCTGGAACTTCTGGGCTGGGCTTCTGAACACTGGGCTGCTGAATACAGCACCAACTCATGGGGACAGAGTCTTGTGAGGCCCCTTGTGGCCCTGGTTGGGGCCCAGGCCCCTCGGGATGCTCAGGCCCCCGTACATCTGTATTGGCTGCCCCTCCCTGATGGTGGCCTTGTGTATATATAAAGTATGTTATAATACAAAAACATTGAAAGAGGTGAGGGGAGTCTAACAAGGATAATATTGGATTAAAGGTGCACTTACCCTTTAAAGCGGTTGTATACCCTATTTTTTGACATTTACCTACAGATAAACCTATAATAAAGCTTACCTGTAGGTAAAATGAATATCTCCTAAACCTGCAACCCTTCATGCAGCTGCTGACATCACGGTGCATGAGCTATGACTAAGCATCATTTGTGATGTGAAATGCATTAGCGCTTATCTGTACCTGTATCTCTGTACTCGTGTGACTGCCATGGAATTTTCAAAATAAAGGTGTTGAAGCAGGGTGCGACCATCCAGCTTGTAAACAGCATGCGCAGTGAGGTGAAGGCGAAGGCCTGGCGCGTAGCGCCGGACCTTGCCAGAAACCTTTCTGGAAAGACGGGCTCCAGCATGCGCTGTGAGTGGCCGGAGCCGCGTACCCGGAAGGATCCCCCGTGGGAACATGTCAGCTCCCTAAGCAGGGACCAAGTGGACCCGTTGGAGCTTCGTTCTGAGGTTAGGATTTCATAATGAGCTAGTTTGCTGTGGATACTAGCTCATTGTGCCTTTCCCTTACAGTTTTTAAGTAATACAAATTAAAGATGCAATGCTATGAAACTTTTTTTTTTTCTGAAATTGTAACCCAAAAGTATATAAAATTGTACAAAAGCCAAACACGTTCAATCTTTTGCATATTCACTTTATGTAATCATAATTATATATAATTTCCCCAAATCACGAGGGGAGGTCTTAGTTGCTTAGCAACTGTCGATGCTGTGGCCAAATACATGATATGTTGTTTTTTTTTATGTTCTGCATACCAAAAGAAAAATATACAGAACTCTTAACAAATGCTTTTCATTCTGCTAAGCTTGCCACTGTACAAATTGTTAGAAGTAACAAATTGCAAAACTTATATAATTTGTTACCATCCTTTAAATTCAGTTTTGAAACATTCTTCGTTTTGTTTTTTTTTTGCTTGATGGAGCAATCTGTTTTGTTGTGGCACAATTGATGTCGAATGTCAACAATCAAGAATATGTTCAAATCACAGAATAAACTAAAATTATTTGTATGACACATACATATTAGATGCAGTGAAGGTTATTCCTGGTGCTACAATAAAAGAATGTGGAACCGCAAAAGTGTTTTTTAACAATGAAATATCCTTCCTCACTAAAATATACATTTTTACATTTATTTTACCAAGTAAACACATTTTATATTAATATCTAATTATTTCCAATGTTAGCCGGTGTAAGGTCTCTGCTCTCTGCAAACCTTCATCACTCAAAGGAGAAACATTACCCGCCTTCTCTCCTATGACCTATAGTTTTAATGTGAAGCTGTACCCCGCAAGGTTGTTAAAAGTTAAGTGATTTATGTATGCTTCTAAACCTTTTAATAATGTTAATGCATCTGTATGTTTTACAGAATTCCTGGAGTTTATGAAAGGAGTTGAATAAATGGAAGGGCAGAACGAGTTCCACGCAGTTCCACCTCTACAGTGTTTTTCTTAATTTTCTGCTGTATCGCAAAATAAACTAAAAAGCAAACAGAATACGATCATCACTACAATTAATATATATACAGTATCTCACAAAAGTGAGTACACCCCTCACATTTTTGTAAATATTTTATTCTATCTTTTCATGTGACAACAATGAAGAAATGACACTTTGCTACAATGTAAAGTAGTGAGTGTACAGCTTGTATAACAGTGTGAATTTGCTGTCCCGTCAAAATAACTCAACACACAGCCATTATAATAAGCAGTACACTCACTACTTTACATTGTAGCAAAGTGTCATTTCTTCAGTGTTGTCACATGAAAAGATAGAATAAATATTTACAAAAATGTGAGGGGTGTACTCACTTTTGTGAAATCCTGTAATATCATTTCAAATGTCATATTTACATAAATGACAACATTTTTCAGCGCTGTAAATATTTTAGAGTATCTAATATCTTAAAATTGGGAGATTATGAAAACAAAGGACACTCTGACTTTACAGTCATTTTGACTTAGACCCCTTTCACACTGAAGCAGTTTTCAGGCGTTTTAGTGCCCGTAAAGCGCCTGAAAACTGCCTCTCATGCCGCCCGAGTGTGAAAGCCCGAGTGCTTTCACACTCAGGTGGGGCGCTTGCAGGACGTTATGAAAAGCAAGCAGCATTTTTGGGGTGGTTTGGGAGTGCTGTATATAGCGCTCCCAAAACACCCTGCCCATTGAAATGAATGGGCAGCACTTCCAAAGTGCAGCAACACGGGCGCTTTTAACCCTTCCTTTGGGGTTAAAAGCACCCCGCTAGCAGCCGAAAAGCGCAGCTTAAACAGCGCTAAAGTGCCACTAAAATGAGCGATGCTTTAGTGCTAACGCATCCCCAGCGTGAAAGGGGTCTTAAAAAGTGTTACTAAACCCAGTAATATGAAAATAGTTCATCTGCCCTGCCACAGTGCCCACAGCTTATAGATCTTCTTTTTACATTAGAATATGGCCACTGTATACCTTTTGGCATAATCTGTATACCACGGTTTCCTGATAACCTGAACAGTTTGTCCATAGCTGTGTGTGCATGTAGGAGGAGATTTCCACTACAGCCCCTATACACGCCGACATGTGTGATGTCAATATCATGTGACCTGAACATTTCAACTGAAACAGAAAATGTTTCATCCAGCATAAGAGACCAAACAGAGCATGTGCAGCCTTACCTCCCTGCTGTGTATTATATGGACTTGCTCAGATTGACAGGGTAGGAGGGAAGAATCTATGCATACAAGATAAAACAGCCCTTTTTAAACAATGATGAGGATTAAGTTCCACAGTGAGTATAACAAGCATGCTATGCTGCATATACAGACCAATTTTACTGTTGTGGGTTTAGTAACACTTTAATGCTGTTCAGAACACTGATACATATGATGCCTGTGTGCCATGAATAAAGTACATGACTTTAAGGTACAGTTTGTTGTTGTTTTTCTATATTTATATACCGTATTTTTCGCTCCATAAGATGCACCTGACCATAAGACGCACCTAGGAGAAGAAGGAAAAAAATATTCTGAACCAAATGATGTACTAAAATATTTACCAGTGCCGTGAAATACAGCCATATACCAATGCACATGGGATCGTAGACAGAACTTTAACACTTTAATTAAATAATATCCAAGACACAAATATCTTGTGGTTGTAATAGGCCGTGCCCTTTATTATAGGTATTTCAAGCATATAAAAGATGCTAGGGTACACGTAACCATATACCGACATAAAGTGCCGTGACCATTTATAAAATCATGTAGTAAACCAAGTCTTATAAAAAAAGGAAGAAGAGGATCCACGCAGAATACCAGTCCACGTAGAATACCTCGCTTTTTATGCCATATATTTATATCTTTTTGTTGTTGTTTGACATGGAATTTCAGTACATGAAATAAGTACCGTGTGTCCGTAGTATACATAGTCACAAGACTT
>BLSH010026953.1:241524-268039 GCA_018402905.1 Glandirana rugosa | reverse complement strand
GCTGAGGCGGAGGAAATGACGCTGACCGGATATGTAGAGAGGAGGAATGAAGCCCCGGAGCCGGATCCCGAACGTCCACCGAAGGGCCAGGAAGTGCCACCTCCTCCGGATTCATGGCAACCTCAACCGCAGAAGAAGTAGGGGGGAAAGACTCCGCCGCATACGGGGCAGATAAACACCGTCGAATCCACTCTTCGCCGCCGACATCCGCGGCCCTGTCCATCATTAAACGCAGTAAGTTCTCCATGCTAGCCGGCGCAGACACGCTTCCTCTTCTTCTTCACTCCCGACTGCTGCTGCTATGACGCATTTTCATTTATTATATAGGTCCTAACTCGTGCCTATGCTTTAACCATTGGCTACCTTAAAGCAGCTCCACCAATCATAAATAACATATGAATTAATTATATAATTATTTAAACATTAACCGTTACTCTTGTCTGTCACGATCCCATATGTGGTGGGGGTGGGGGATATTTCATGCCTCACCCCTCACTGTTATGAAATGCAGCCATATACCAGTGCCCATGAAAATGCAGCCATATACCAGTGCCCATGAAAATGCAGCCATATACCAGTGCCCATGACAATGCAGCCATAAACCAGTGCCCATGACAATGCAGTCTTACCTGTGCCTTACCACAGGTCAGAGAGACAGATTTTAATTTCCCGGTGCCCGCTGCGCTATGATGATGGCATCAGACATCGCCCCGGCCGTCACTCAGAAGACAGAGCAGCCCGAGCGGCCGCAGTACTCCATTCAGCCACTGGGGCTGCTCCATCTTCTCACTGTGTGAGAAGTGACACAGCGGTGTTCTTGGATGTCCGGGAGTCCGCAGTCAAATGCGGGCTCCTGGCGACGGGGGGGGGGGTGTACTGGTATATTCACACCATAAGACGCAGGGACACTTTCCCCATCTTTGGGGGGGGGGTGCATCTAATGGTGTGAAGAATATAGTAAGTCATTTTCCAAAGTAAAATCATACATTGAGAACATTTAAAGTGGAACTAAAAGGCGAAACATTTTCCTGGTGATACCTGTGACAAGCTCCACCTTGGCTGCTCCCTCAGGACCAGTGAATATTATAAAAGAAAAGGGGTTAGTGCACTCCCAGCATTCTCCTTTTTTTTCTCATACCTCATGGCCAGTAAATGATGGTTAAACATCCTTTCCTCTATAGTCAGCAACTTCCAGCTGGATTCAAACCTCTCCCGAGTGCAGTCCCTATTCTTGGGCAGCTAAATGTGCTAATACGATAGGAAGTCCCTTCTGTGGGTCTTTTGGGACAGCCGGTGTCTCTTAACTAAGAGCTCCTATCTGCATTTATCTACTGGCATTTTCTCAGGCCTACAGCAGAGGAAGCAGCCATATCTATTTTTCACTTAGCCTTATCCTTCCATGTCTCCCTCCTGTCACCCATTCCCTCTCACTTTCCTCTCCTTCTGTTCCTCTTTCTAGTTTTGCTTTCTTCCTCCACTCCAGAGACTCCCTTTAGAGGTGGATCTGGCCAGCTCAGTAGATTGCTTTAAAAAAAAAAAGGTCCAGATTCTTTCCTTAATGTACATAATATAACTGGGAACTAACATCTATAGGTAAAGTTGATCCAGGGAAAATCCGATTGATTCTCGGGGGATCAGGAAGGAATTTTTTCCTCCGCTGTAGCAAATTGGATCATGCTTTGCTGGGGTTTTTCGCCCTCCTCTGGATCAACTTGTATATACAGGATTGTATGATCCCTTTTGTCTTTGTGCAGAGAAAGCAGCTATATTTATTTTGCACTTAGCTTTATCCTTCCTTTTCCCCCCTGTCATTCATTACCTCTCACCTTTCCTTCCTCTCTTTCTTGCTTTCCTTTTCAATCTTACATTCCCTGCCACCCCTCCTTATAGTTTGTACCTTCATTTCCTGGGCACTTTAGTGGTCACTGCGCGCCTCGCAACAGCTTTTATGAGTCTCTCAGAGTCTTCTGGCCGCTCTGCTCATGTGCAGACATCAGGAGCTGGCTTGGCGGGCTGGGCTGAGCCAGGTGGGCCGCATAGGTCCTAGTGCCCGTGACCTCGCATGCGCGGTCTGACCTGAGGCCTTAGTGGCCATCTTCAATAAAGGCAAGTTTTTTAAAAAAAATGTATTTGTCAGGATATTGCTGGAAAGATTATATCTTTCACAGGGTTCTCTCCCTTCTCCACTATTTATTCCCAGGGGCTTGCGGTACGGCATCCTGTTGCCATCTTAGGAGGTTGCCTTTACTGGAAGCTCCTGGAGGGGGCCCTGTCTTACGGTAAATGTAATTTCTTTCTTTTTACTCAGGAATACCTCTACCTTGCTCCTGTTGAAGTAACAGTCGCTAACTTCCTTATCTTTCTATAGCTGCTTTTTCTGTCCGCTGCCTAACAGGAGCTGTACGCCACCCGACCAAGAGTTAAAAAAAAAAAGAGAGCACTTATGCTTGTACGTTTATGTATTTTAGCCATGTAAGGCAGAAGAAGTCCGAGTGGACATCAAGGCAACATGAAGCAACATATAAAAGCCCCAACCAGCAGACCATCCAGTTCAAGATATCATGCGAGTGACAAGGGTGCATCTGTGGAAAGACACAGTGCTTCATGTTCTCCAAATTCTCGAATCCCTAAAAATGCCGAGCATACGGTGCCATCCCATTGCCAGCTGAATTGGTCTGCAAAGCCGTTTTAGGCTACGTTTCCACTGGTGCAACTTGTTGTTCTACTTTAGAACAGGGTCACATGACAAGTCACAGCCCATTGTTTTCAAAGGCACCCGTTCCTATCTATGTGACTTTGAAATTCAATGACATTAAAAAGGTTCCTACACTACTTTGTTCCATACTTTGATGTGGTTTGCATCCAGAGTATGTAAAGTTGGATCTGTGCTGCACTCAAACTCGCATCAAGGTCGCACTCCAAATCGCACGTCTTTGGGGGTCACAATAGTGGAAACCGAGTCTTAAGGCCCGTACACAGGATGTCAATATTCGGATGGGAATTTTCGTTTGACGGCCTGTCATCCGAAATTCTTACCGTTAGTATGATTTTTCGTCAGACAAAAGCTGGATGTGCAGATTAGTACATTTTTGCCATACAACAACGCAACGTCCGATTTTCGTTCCGTTCGTACGACCGGGACTATGCATGCTCAGAAACTAAAAAAAGATGCAAACATATTAAAAACATTACGTCACTTCTGACCCTGAGTTCGGTCGTACAAAAATGTTTGTATTGTTAGTAGGCTCTTCACTTTCGTCATGAGACAAGCATCCAACAAAAAATGGGCATTCTGTCATCCAAAAATCGGACCGTGTGTACGAGGCTTTAGACTCTATCCAGCAATCAGAGTCAGGCGGTTAACAGGTAGCTGACCTACTCAAAATATGTACAAGGGTTGCATAGCGGAATGATCACAGCAGTTCCAGAGCAGCAAATAGCTCAACCTCCTCTAGAGAAGTTAACTCTTCCTGGCCCATCCTTGAGAGAATCCTCTCACCACGCAGCAAGTATCCCTCCTAGACGTCTGGATGATAGTGACCATCTGAGGATACCTCAGAAGTGCTCAGCTCTCAGACTTCAACTTTTCCTTAGTGCAGCCCTATGTCCAGGCTGTAAAGCCAGCCATTGGCTGGGAGGAAGCCAACACTACATCTGAAAAATCAAAGGCGTACTTCCCATTTCTAAGGAAGTAAGTTACTTTCTTTTCCTCTGATAGATGATATCAGAGATGTCATTAAAAAAAAAAAATGTATCCACAGAACAAGATTTTGCAATGCCAGATGGTCCACCAGAGGTAGACGCAGCAGTATTTCGAATAGCAAAAAATTCCATCTCACCAATCGATGATTCAGCCTCAGTGGAGGATCCTTTAGACAGACAAATAGGCCCTGACTTAACCACTTGCCGATGGCTGATCGGCAAATGACGGCGACAAAGTGGCTCTGTAACGCGAATTGCCGTCATACGATGCGGCCGCGAGATCGAGCCTAGTGAGCGCGCCGCCGGAGGCGCGCCCGTGCGCTCACTGTGTTCGGGGAGGGCCAGGGAGCGGGTGCGGCGGCTTCGATTGCCGCCGGCCACCCGCGATGCCCCCCCCTGGAGTGAAAGAACGGAGGTCCGTGTAAGTAAACACCGACCTCCGTTCTGTGAAGGGGGAAGGGCAGTGATCACAGCCTTCCTGTACATGGAGGCTGTGACCACTTCCCTTCTCCTGTTAGGGCAGTCCCCCCACAGTTAGAACACGCCCAGGGAACACTGTTAACCCTTAGAGCGCCCCCTGCAGGTTAACCCCTTCACTGCCAATGGCATTTACACAGTAATCAGTGCATTTTTATAGCACTGATCGCTGTATAAATGCCAATGGTCCCAAAAAAGTGTCAAAATGGTCCGACATGTCCGCTGAAATATCGCAGTACCGCTAAAAATCGCAGATCGCCGCCATCATTAGTAAAAAAAATAAATAAATAAAAACCCCAAAAATTAATTCTCATCACCCGTAAACGCGACCACTTTTGCGCAAACCAATCAATAAACGCCGATTGCAATTTTTTTTATCACAAATATGAGGAAGAATATAAATCGGCCAAAAACTGTGAAAAAAAATGTTTTTTTATTTTTTTTTTTTGGATTTGTATTTTAGCAAAAAGTAAGAAATTTGGGTTTTTTTGCAAAATTGTCGCTCTTCTTTTGTTTATAGCGGCGATCATAAATGACGCAGAGGTTATCAAATACCACCAAAAGAAAGCTCTGTTTGTGGGGAAAAAAAGGACGCAAATTTCGTTTGGGTACAACATCGCAGGACCGCGCAATTGTCAGTTAAAACGATACAGCGCCGAATCGCAAAAAGGGATCCAGTCCTAAAGCTGGAAATCCTTCCGGGGCTGAAGTGGTTAAAGGAGCTTACCAATTGGCAGGTAAATGCCTGGAAGTCAGCAATTGCCTTATTATCTGTATCCAAAGCCATGCGGGGATAGGCCGAAAACATGGAAATGGATACAATTCAATACTTTGCAGGGTCAAGGTCACTCCTGGTGATAGCCATACAGGAATTGTGGTAAGAACTATGGGCAGCTGACTGCATCAGAACAAAATTAGTGTAAATACTTTGGATGGTAAATCAAAAAGGTTACAAAAAGCCATTTCCGTCACAGGTAAAAAGTCAGACTTGATCTCCCAGAACAACAGAATTAGACCTATCTGGGGATTCAGGAGTGCTTACTTGCACGCACCCATACTACAACTGTTACAGAAGTACAGCGTTTTTTAGGTCAAACAGGTCCATCTACAATTCCAGTGTCTCCCCTCGGACCTTGCACTTCTCTCAGAGCCCTTACGAGAGCATGAATCACTATCTAAGCTTCTTTACGAGAACTGGGTCTCAGTGCTTATCACTAACAAGACGATGTCCTCCTTTTAACAAAAGATCCAGCCCAGCTAGTGGAACACAGGAGGATGCGGTGGCCTACACTATCAACATACAGTTGGATGATAAATCATCAAAGGACTCATCTTTTCTCCGGTTTAGGTGCCTTATTCAACACCGCAAAGGGGCGGTGTCCCTGCCATTTCAGAAAGTGTGGGCGATCATTCAGAAAATAAGAGAGCTTTCTTTGGGTGGTATTTGATCACCTCTGCGTCATTTCTGATCACAGCTATAAACAAAAAAAAGTGACAATTTTGCAAAAAAAAACAATATTTCTTACTTTTTGCTAAAATACAAATCCAAAAATATATATAAGAAAACAAATGTATTCATCGGTTTTGGCCGATTTATATTCTTCCTCATATTTTTATTTTAAAAAATCACAATCAGCATTTATTGATTGGTTTGGTCAAAAGTTGCCGTGTTTATAACCCATGAGAATTAATTTCTGGCGTTTTTTATGGGTTTTTTTTTACTGGTAATGGCGGCGATCTGCGATTTTGGGGCAGACATGTCAGACATTCTTGACAGTTTTTTGGGATCAATGACATTTATACAGCGATCAGACATGTAAATGTTCACTAATTACTGTATAAATGTCAGTGGCAGTGAAGGGGTTAACCTGGGGGGGCGCTCTAGGGGTTAACTGTGTTCCCTGGGCGTGTTCTAACTGTGAGGGGGCTGGGCTGTCAGGAGCATGAGAGATCTAGCTGATCCCAGTGACAGGGATCAGTAGATCTCTGTCATGCTGCCTGACAGCATGGGGAACCACTGTGTTTACATCGGCGGTTCCCCGGTTTTCCGCTGTGGCCAGCAATCGTGGCTCGCCGGTGGAGATCGGGTCCGCCCGAGCCACGGGCACACTCCTGCAGAGCATGGCGGGCACGAGAGCATGCCGCTGGCTGCACGCTCCCACCCGCTAGCCGCGCATGCACGAGCCACCATTTATAGACAGCGATTTGCGCAACAGCACCACTCCGCAGCAATAAATGTATGTGAGCCAGTCAGGAACCGGTTAAATAACCACATTTTTCAAGGCAGTCAAGAAGATAAGCCCACCCGTTAAAACATTTTTTTTTCCAGTTGGGACTTCTCTATCGCTCTGGAACCCAAATCCAAAAAGTCTTTTGCCCCCTCTGATTTAGCATCCTCGTGGAAACTCACTTGGAAACTATTCGTCTTTGTGGCGATGGCATCGGGCTGGGGAATATCAGAGCTTCAGGCTCTGGGATTAGAAGACAATAATATAATTTTTTAGATGAGGTTGAACTTAGAACAGTACATGGATTCATCCCTAAGTTCTCCTCTTCCTCTACTATCTCCAAACTTTGGGCCCTGCCGATCTTTTCAGATCCAATTTCGACCTTCTTCACGAAGACGATATTACTTTTGTACTAAGACACTATCTTCAAACCACATCTCCCTTCAGACTTTCATCTAACCTATTTGTAATACTTAACAAAAAAAAAAAAAAAACAAGAAGGTGTACAGGACTAGGGGTCTAGAACCCTCTCTTCAATTGGGCTGTATGCCACCCATTTGTTTTCTGCTTCTTCAACAGCCACAGCAGAGGTATCCATCAAAACCTAAAGGATAACATCATGATCATACCAACATGTGTTTATGAGACGTTACAGAGTAGACCCGGCAGCTTTCTCGTTTGTAAAAATGTAGAAACTGGCAGACAGGCTAAACAGACCGGCATTTGCTTATTTTGAATTCTTTTTCAAATAAATCGTTTACTATGTATCATCCCACCCATTTCAGCTAGTTATTTTGTCACAGGTATGCAGCCATGGAGGCACCAGGAAAACAGAAAATTGTATCATACTTTTCGTAATTTTCTTTTCCTGGTGCCTATCCATGGCAGCATACAATCCCACCCTCGGTATACTATATTACGTAGAATGCTGGGAGCGCATTAACCCTTTTCTTTTATAATATTCACTGGTCCTGAGGGAGGAACCAAGGCGGAGCTTGTCACAGGTATGCTGCCATGGATAGGCACCAGGAAAAGAAAATTACGAAAAGTATGATACCATTTTCAGGGGTTTTTTTTTTCATTTTGGATAGAGTAAGAGGGTTACAACCCTCTAAGATTTATTTTTGCCCTCTTTGTCCCAGTGGGGAAATTTCCCTTCATGTCCTGTCTCATAGCCAAACAGTAAGTGAGAGGAAATTTCTGCAAATTAAGGGAATTCCTTGGGGACCCCCAGGTCACCGGAACTAGTCTCCCCATTGGAAGATTTCCCTGCTATTATTTTTCTGGGGACAACCAAAAATGTATAATTTTCGCTACTTTTAATGATAATGGTAAACATGACTATGGGGTCAATTCATTAAGAGTTAAATAACGGGCAAAAAAATGCGCTAAAATTACGCTTGCGGTAAATCAGTTGTGAAAGTGCAATGCTTTAAGAATTTTGCGTTAAATACTGAATGTGGTAATTGCTCAATTTAGAGGTAATTATCTCATTATTTAATGCAGTGATTTATGGCATTGAGCTGGTTGCTAAGGAGTGGGCCAGGAAGCCAGCCACCATGTCCTTAACAATGGATGACTCATCAGTTGTTAGCAAGTTCCCTGCTGACAACTGAATGTAAAAAAACATGCTGACAATTAAAAATTATGAAAAACAACAGCTTGGGGTCCCCCTCAATGCATACCAGGCACTTCGGGTCTGCTATGGATTTTAAGAGGGAACCCCACACTGAAATTAAAAGAAAAAACGGTGTGGGGTCCCCCCAAAGATCCATACCAGACCCTTATCCAAGTATGCAGCCCAACAGGTCAGGAAAGGGGAGGCGAGCAAGCAGCCCCCCAACCATACCAGGTCACATGCCCTCAACATAGGGGGGTGGGTGCTTTGGGGCAGGGGGACTCTGTCTCCCCACCCCAGGGCTCCTTTTGTCCCCATGTTGATGGGGACAAGGACATCATCCCCACAACCCTGGCTGGTGGTTGTGGGGGTCTGCGGGCGGGGAGCTTATCTGAATCTGGAAGCCCCCTTTAACAAGGGACCCCCTAGATTCTGGCCACACCTCATGTGAATGAGTATGGGGTACATTTACCCCTACCCATTAACAAAAAAAGTGTAAAAGTGAATGAAGACAGGAAGCAGTTTTTGACAATTCCTTCATTAAAAAATAAAAAAACGGTGTCCCCATGATGTATATCCATCATCAATCAAGACACCAGCCACACGGTTGACACAAAAAAGAACAAAACAAAAATGTACACTCCCGACGAACGCTCCCACGGTCTGCTTGCTCCGCCGAGTGACCGTCCGATGCATGCTGGGCAGCAGACCTTTTTTTGTTCTTTTTTTAAGTTGGCGGTACAGCGGGTGGCGTGATTGACGATGGATCTACATCAGAGGACTTTGTTTTTTAATAAAGGAATTGTCAAAAACTGCCTCCTGTATTCACTTTTTACAATGTACCCCATACTCATTACTATGGGGGGGGCAGGATCTGCTTCCAGATTACAATAAGCCCCCTGCCCACAGTTCCCCACAACCACCAGCCAGGGTTGTGGGGATGAGGCTCTTGCCCCCAAAGCACTCACCCCTCCATGTTGAGGACTGTGGCCTGGTATGGTTCAGGAGGGGGGACTCATTTGTCTCCTCCCTTACCTGACCTTCTGGGCTGCATGCTCAAATAAGGGTCTGGTATGGATTCTGGGGGGACCCCACACCGTTTATTTTTTAAAGTTTGGCATGGGGTTCCCCTTAAAGGCCTGGAATGCATCGGGAGGGACCCCGCAACATTTTTTTTCATAATTTTTAATTTTCTGCATGTTTTGTTTACATTCAGCTGTCAACAGGGAACCCACTGGCAGCTAATGATTCATCTGTTTTTAAGGACACGGCGGCCAACTTCTGGGCCCACTCCTTAGCTACCAGCTATTTGTCAAAATACAGCATGGGAGTCCCCCGACCCCCACGTCGTTTTTTGACAAATACCGCTTGTGATACCGCCACCAAAACCCTGGTGGTAAATATCCCATGTTTTGTTACTCTCTGGTCCATTTGTGAATTGGACCTAAAAGCTTTTTAAACAATATTTACCGGTACATTTTTCATTTTACGGTGAACATTGCATAATCGTTATATTTTTTCTGAATTGGACCTAATTTACCACATGCAAAAATTTATGCAAGTGAGTCACGTTATCACATGTGGTAAACGTTAGTGAATTGACCCAAAAGAGAGGTTGAATCTCTGTAAACAAAGACACAGACAGCAATATAAATTGACAGGTGTTCTAATTACTCTCCACTCTATGGAAAACTTTTTGATTTGTAATAATAGCTCCTTATGACAAAGAATGGAACCTTAATACATAATATGGACCATAATCAAAACTAAATGAAGCAAGTGGAGAAAGATAATATACAGTATGTGGATGAAAAAAACATCAAATGAACAGCAGCACCTAATGATAACACTCCGTGTGAAAAAAAAATAAAACTGTGACCAAATGTTCATTGGATAAAAAACTCTTCTGTGAATCTGGTGTTTTTCATGAATCACCTCTAGTAACCCTTTACCATCCAAACTATGCACTCATCTCATATACAGACCTTCCACTGGTCACTGAAAGCTTTCCCAATTATAAGGGTGTATATTACAATGGCTGGCAGCGGGGATCCTAGTCCAGGTACACTCGTTCCAGTGTGCAGTAATCCTCGTATATAAGGTGCATATGAATTTGTTTAAAAGCCAGTGCTTTGATAAAAACTTTAAAAACAAAACTCACATTTTAGGATGCACTTCCTCTAGTTCACCTGGGCATTACACTTGACAGAATCAGGGTGTCAAGGAGGGACTCCTTGATGAAGTCACATAACAAGTCCGTTGGGCGGGGCTTCAAGACTTCATCGCGCATGAGCAGGAAATTACTCAATCTCCTTAGATCCAATATCCAAGTGATAATCTAGGGGTCCACACACCCTGATTGTGTCAAGTGTAATGCCTAGGTATACTAGAGGAAGTGCACCCTAAAATGTGAGTTTTGTTTGTCCCCATCAGAGCCACCCCATTACATCAGAGTCAGTCCAACCATGCCTTAACCCCCCTTCATTTTAGACTCCCCCTTACACATCAGAGTTTCCCCCTCACATCAGAGTTTGCCCCGTCAAATTAGAGCCAATCCCTTTCACAACAGAGTCCTAAGCCCCCCTTCGCAAACAGAGTTCTAAATTAAAATATTTACCATGGCTGCAGCATCATCACAGAGGGTAAGAGGCAGAGTCCTCCCGATCATATCAGACTCCCTCCATTACATTAGAGTCTCCTCAACATATCAGAGTCCTCCCATGATATGAGTTCTTCATTACATCAGAGCCCCTTCTCATGAAAGTTCCTTTCCCGTTACACCTTTACCACCTCCTTCACATCAGAATCACTCATCACTCAGAGTCTCTCCTTCACCTCAGAGTTCTCTCTTCACATAAGAGTAACTCCTTTACATTAGAGTCCCCCTTTACATCAGAGGCCTGCTATCACACTAGAGTCCCACCTTCACATCAAAGTCACTCTGTTACACTACAATGACCCTTTACTTCCAATCATGTCACCAATGCCCCCCTTCACATCAGATACCCTTCATCACATTTGAGTTCCCCCTTCACATCAAAGTCCCCCATCACATCAAAGTCCAGTTTTCACATCAGAGTTTTCCTCTTAACAATAGTGCCCCCTGTCACATCAGATTCCTTTCATTACATCAAAGTTCTCACATTACATCAGAGTCCCCCCATCACATCAGAGTTCCACCATTAGAGTCTCCCTATGGCTTCAGAATCCCCCATCACATCAGAGTCCCTCCACTACATCAGAAAGCCCCCTTCACATTAGCCTCGCCCCTTCATATTTGAGTTCCTTTATCACACCAGAGTACCCTCCTTTACATGAAATTCTCCCCTCACGTCAGAATCCGCCCCCCTCCCCTTCACATCAGAATCTCTCCATTACATGAGAGTCTGCTCCATGGGCTTAACAAGAGAAATCGAATAGATTCCTCTAGCCATGCTAAACAGAGTAGATGAAGGAATCTCTCCTGCTGGCTATTATATTCTGAGAGCCGCAGCACCCACAAATGTCAGAATACCTGAACAGTAATGGATTCTGATGCAGTCACTGTTCAGCTGTGAATTCTACACCTGCCCCCCCCCCCCAGTTTTAAATCAAAGTTTTTTTTAAGCTGGGGGGTGCTGACAGGGCCACCTACAGCTTGAATTCCATGCAATTCAGGAGGAATCAGCTTAAACTTGAGCTGTGTGTAGCCAGCATAATTCACTACACAAAAGTGTCATGTGATGCAATTCCGTTACGTACCTCTACAATTTGCAAAAAGATGTGCTTCAGGGATAAAACTATAATTCTGCCACTTCATAAAAGCCTGGATAGGCCACATCTGGAGTATTCTGTCCAGTTCTGGTCACCAGTCCTCAAAAAGGATATACTGGAGCTGGAGAGAGTCAAAAGGAGGGCAACCAAACTGATAAGGGGAGTGGAAGACCTTACTTACAAGGAACGATTGCAAGAGCTAAACTTATTCTCTCTGGAGAAGCGACGCTTGAGAGGGGACATGATTGCGATCTATAAATATCTCAACGGGGATCCAAGCATAAAAGATAAACTGTTCAGTCTCAGGGAATGTAGAAGGACAAGGGGACACACATTGAAACTAGAAGAGAAAAGGTTTCATCTTAGAACTCGTAAGGGATTCTTCACTGTCAGGGCAATAAGGGTGTGGAACTCTCTTCCACAACTAGTGGTGACTGCAGGGAGTATGGATATATTTAAAAAACTCTTGGATGTATATCTCAATAAGTACAACATACAGGGATATGGGTACTGACAAGAGTATACCTACACAGGTTGAACTGGATGGACTGTTGTCTTTTTTCAGCCTTAACTACTATGTAACCATGTAACTATGTCTCAGTCACTTGTTCAGAGACATCCCTTTAGCAACTTCTGTACTGCAGCTTTCCTGCCTGGATACCCCCTGGATGGACTTGCCGTGCTAAGAAGTCTCTTCCTGTTCTATATAAAATACTGTAGTTGTACAGTGTATTTCAAGACAAAATCAGGAAGCAAAGGATATTTATGTCATGTTCATGAAATACGAGAAATCTAGAAGCACAGTTGAAGGGCATAGACCTTGTCCTGTAATCCATATAACATGTAACCTTCCCCTTTAAGTAACACTAACCTATATATATATGCAGTGATGTTACATAAAGGATGTCACCTTTACCATTCCTAAAATAGTTAGCTAATGGCCTACTTAGAACTCTTGAAGCTAAATTTATCCTGACATGTAGATGCCACTGTTTATATAACTAAATATATAATCTTGATATATAGAATTTTCATAATAAGATATGTAATCATCATACATCTTAAAACAGGGGTTCGCAGCTGGTTATATAAATAACGTTTTTTTGTCATTTGTTTGAATGACTTAAACCCCCTTGCAAAGATGTGAGGAATGGTATGGCACATTGAGGCCAGGACACTTAGGGGTTGATTTACTAAAGCTTGGAAGTGCAGCTCCACACAGAAACTAATCAGCTTCAAGGTTTTATTGTCAAAGCTTGATTTAACAAGCTGAGGTTAGAAGCTGATTGGCTAGCATGCACAGCTGCATCGGTTTTTGCACTCTCCAGCTTTAGTAAATCAACTCTTTAAATCGGTAGTAAACCGCTGAGTTTTTTTTTTTTTTGGAACCTGCAAGGTAAAACCATAATGTGCTAGTATGCATCACATACTAGCACATTATGTGAAACTTACCCTACAATGAAGCCCTTGCAGCGGAGAGCTGTCACCTCTGACAAGGCTTCCATCTTCACCCGTCTTTCATCAGGGTTTGTGGACTCCGGCTGTGGGAGTGGCTGGAGCCGCAATGACGTCTCTCCCACGAATGCGTGCGGGAGCTGCCATTTATGCCACTGGACTGGGTGGCCGGTCCTTCAGAGCACACGTGCCAGTGACATAGTAAATATCTCCTACACGGTGCACGTTTAGGAGATATTTACAGTACCTATAGGTAAGCCTTATTATAGGATGGGATTTTATTATGCATGGGAGTTTACTCCCACTCTAAAGAAGTAATTTTATAATATAATACATACACAGTACATGCTTCTCACAAAGCTTTAACACAGAATATATATTGGGGGAGTTTTACTACAACTAGTGCATTTAGAATCTAGTGCAGCTGTGCATGGTAGCCAATCAGCTTCTACCTTCAGCTTGTTCAATTAAAGTGATATTAACAAACATGTTATACTTACCTGTTCTGTGCAGTGTTTTTGCACAGAGTAGCCCCGATCTTCCACTTCTCGGGTCCCCCGCCAGCACTCCTGTCCCTCCCTCCTGCCAAGTGCCCCCAGATCAAGCAGCATGCTCGCTCCCAAGCTGCAGCTCTGGTGCCCATTCACACACAGAGCTGTGGCTAAGCCCCACCCCCTCTCTCTGCTCATTGGCTGACTGGCTGTGATTGCCAAGGCTCTTGTGCATATCGCTGGAGGAAAATCAGACTCAGGTAAGTATTGGGGGGGGTGGGGGGCTGCTACACAGAGAAGGTAAAAAAAACTTTAGCCTTTACAAACACTTTGGAAAAAAAAAACTGGCAGCTGATGCAGACATGCACACGATTTTTCACTCTCAAGGTTTAGTAAATAACCCCCATTATGTCTTCTTTCTTTGCCTTCTTATGGATCGACATTGGAGTAATTCCTAGTCAGGTTTTAGGAAGTCCCATAATTGGGGAAATTACTTGAAACAAATGCACTTAAATGTCTTGGGCTCTATAAAAACATAGTTATTATCACTGATATTTTAGTTACTTGTTATTCTCTTTGCTAACTAAATAATTCTATCTGTGTTCAATATTTTTTCATTGTTTGCCATTACATTAATGATTTATATTCCATAATTATTCTTTGAATTTAAGAATTGTAACTAAAATGTATCTATTGCATTAATACAGCATCTATGCAAGAACTAAGAGGCCAATTAGTTAAGCATTTAGCTCTTGTGTACTTCTGCATACTTACAATGTCATGCCTTTAAGAGTGGTGTTAAGTTTCCCATGCTTGGAATGTCAATAGTCAAAATATTCTGCTCATGCTATTCACACTTAAGGTACCACTGACCCCGTGCAGCCTGTCATTCATACAGATAAATTAAAGAAAAACTAGGAAGCATATTTTCAGAATGTTTCTGATCTAAGATTCAACTAATCTGTTATATGCTAAAATGCATACGGTTTGGGCAATATTTGGAGATAAGATTGGTAATGTAGCTTGGGGCAGAATTGTAAATGGCTTTGTATGCCATGGTTAGGGTTTTGAATTTGATTCTTTGGAAAATGGGAAGCCAGTGGAGGGATTGGCAGAGAGGAGTGGTGGACACCGAATGGTTGGTAAGGTGGATGAGTCTGGCAGCAGCATTCATGATAGACTGAAGAGGGGATAGCTTGCGGAGAGGTAGCCCAATTAGGAGGGAGTTACAATAGTCAAGGCGAGCGATAACAAAAGAGTGAATAAATTGCTTAGTGTCAGCGGTTAGGAAGGGACCTATTTTGGAGCTGTTTCAGAGGTGAAGTCGGCACGATTTGGACAGTGATTGGATTTGGGGCTGAAAGGACAGGTCAGAGTCTAGGATTACACCTAGGACCTTCTCATGAGGGGAGGGACTGATAGTTGTATTATTGATCTTGATGGAGAAGTCAGGGGGAGGGGCACGGGCTGGAGGAAAAATGATGAGCTCAGTTTTAGAAAGATTAAGTTTGAGGAAGTGGTGTGACATCCAAGCTGATATGTCAGTTAGTAAGTTAGTAATGCGAGAGGATACTGAAGGAGTGAGGTGAGGAGTAGAGAGATAGATATGTGTGTCATCAGCATAGAGGTGGTGTTGGAAGCCATGGGATTTTATTAACAGACCAAGGGAGGAGGTGTAAATGGAGAAGAGAAGGGGTCCAAGGACAGAACCTTGAGGTACCCCAACTGAAAGAGGAAGTGGAGAGGAGGAAACAGTTATAGCTCACACTGTAGGAGCACGCTGACAGGTAGGAGGAGAGCCAGGAGAAAGCAGAGTCTTGAAGGCCAAGAGAGTGGAGTTTGTTAAGGAGGAGGGGATGGTCAACAGTATCAAAGGCTGCTGAGAGGTCGAGTAGTATGAGTATGGAGTAGTGGCCATTGGTTTTAGCAGTTAGCAGGTCATTAATGAGCTTTAGTAGGGCAGTTTCAGTGGAGTGTAGCAAGCGAAAGCCAGACTGTAAGGGGTCAAGGAGGTTGCTGTCAGTGAGGTAGGAGCTAAGACGGTTGTAGACTAGGCGTTCTAAAAGTTTTGATGCAAACGGGAGAAAGGAGATGGGTCTTAAGTTGTTCAGGATGGTGGCATCCAGTGAGGGCTTTTTAAGTATGGGGGTGACCAGGGCATGTTTTAGAGGGGAGGGGAAGGTGCCAGTAGAGAGGGAGAGATTGAAGATGTGGGTGAGGGAGCATAAGATAGAAGAAGAGGGTGACTGTAATAGATGTGAGGGAACAAGATCCAGGGGGCAGGTGGTAAGTTGGGCTTCTGAGAAAACTTTAGAGACCTCTTCGGTAGTAGCAAGGTCAAAAGAGGAGAGCGTTGAGAGTGAAGTTGTATAGGGTATGTTAAGTGGGTAAGATTTCTGGGCAGTTGAGATGTCCCCACGAATTGCATCAATCTTGTTTTTGAAGTGGTTTGCAATCTCGTGAGCAGTGAGCGAGTGACTGGGTGGAGGTGGTGGTGGAGAAAGTAGAGAGGTAAAAGTAGAGAAGAGATGACGAGGATTGCAGGACAGAGTATTAATAAGGGTGATAAAGTAAGTTTGTTTGGCAGCATGGAGGGAAGAAGTGTATTTTAAGAAAGCAGATACCTTTTTTCTTGTACTTTTTGCACAAAGAATGAATTTAACTTATTGCAACGCATGAACTGTTTAAAGGACTTTTTATTACCAACAGCGATTTTTAATTTTTCACTTATCAAAGATTATAAGATTGATTGCCACATTTGTTTATATTAATGCACTGCGTTTTATGCACTTTTGCACTTTATATACTGGGTGGCAATATTTTATGTAAATATATATATATATATTTTGCGTCGCACCAGGATTTATTATTTGCTTGAGTATTGGGGATACTTATTTAGGTGTCAGGCAGCATCTGATTGTGATTAGAGCATAGTGGCGTGATATTTTTCAGATTTTAATTCTGCAACTGAGCAAATTTCAGTGTTTTTGACTTGATTACATTATTGAATACATTTTATTATTATTATTATATTATTATTTTTGATAATTACTTATAGTTATTTATTATATTTTTTTTCATATATATTATAATTTATGATTTCCTTATTTCAAACTTTATCATACCTGGGGTGTCTACTAGACTCTTGTCTTAAGTGAGTTATTCCTAAGAATTACAGGCCTACAATATAAAACGCCAAATTTCTATGCAAAAAGACGTACCGCTTTGAGGCGCAAAAATCTGACATAATCATACTGCCAGGGAGGTTAAACAAATGAGATCAGTTTTACTTTCTAACACAAACATTAGATAATGTAAATAAAATATAAACTATCTTAAGACTTTTTTCAATCTCTAGTATATTTGGACCTAGTCTTGCTAATTAAATTTGTGCTGCTGCTGGCCAGTTTTACACTGCTGTATCATCTTCGATCTCTAAATTCTTGTAATAAAGCATTTGCTTTTTTTTTTTAATGCATTTTGGCATCCTGCTGCTGGACAGTTCTACGCAGCTGCATCCGTCTGTAGTCTCTTCAACCCTTTTCACACTGAGGCAGTTTTCAGGTGTTTTAGCCTCTAAAAAGCACTTGAAAGCTGCCTCCCATTCTAAGCAATGTGTCTTTTCACACTGGGGCAAGCAGCATCGTTGTGGCAGGTTGGGAGCGCAATGAATGACAGCACTCCCAAAGCTCCAGAAAAGAGCTTGGGAAGCACCGCAAAACGGGTCTTTTTTTGTTTTTTGTTTTTTACCCAAAAAACCAGCACAAAAGTGTTGCTAAAATCCCGCTAAAGCACAGCCAAAACGACCAGCACTTTAGCGCTGTTTCACCAGCGCTGCAGTGTGAAAGGGGTTTTAATTCTTATGGAGAGAGTTTGACAGAATTTGACCAGTGGCACATCAGTTTTGCATCAATGAGAACAGGGATGACTACTGCAAACACCTGGTCAATTTCTAGCAGCCAGCCAAAGAAGATCTACTACCATACAATGCATGTGTCACTGCTAGAGCTACCTGAAAAAAACTTTTTTTTTCAAACAAAATGAATCAAATTTGAAATTTGCTACTGTATGTAAGCACTGCTAATTGTAAGAAAAAAAACAAACAATTTCACAGCCAAATAACAGTGCTGCCAATGTAAGCTGTTTCTGGTGTAGCGCTACCCCCATAGGAGCCGCTTGAGTTTTTTTGGTCCGTTACTCTGCCCCTTTAACCCCAAGAATCGTCTTAGCCCCTCTGGCACACCTAGCAAATAGTGTACTTGCAAACACAGTAAAAGAGACACAAATGTAGTGAACAGGTAGTTCATTTACTGGGAGGTTTTCCACCATCAAACAAACAGTGATCTCAGTAGTCAAGAATAGCAAACTGTGATCATTAACGGTGTAAACCAAAACCCAATTGTAGACTTCAAAATAGCACAGTCAAACCACTTAAATTACTCTAAAGTGGTCTCTGCACCCAGGCATATAGGGGAACAGATCTGGCTTAACAACGGTCAGTCTGCTTCCCTCAAATCCTGAGATCACGGACCCAGGCAATGAACATGTGAGGTAATAGGCCACATATGCAAATTTTTACTTTAACAATTAACGTGAGAGTTCCCCTTTACAAGCAGTCACTGGAATCACTGAATTACTGATACTGGAAGAGTAACAGAAAGTGTCCTCACAATGGAGATATCCAGGATCTTTCGGCTAGCCTGGCGTTGGTGCACTTGGTGTCCTGTTGAGCAGGATAAACAAAATGTACTTGAAAGTATCCTGGTAAGCAAAGATGGATGACTTTTCAGCAGTGTGTAAGTGTTCCTACAAGTGTGGTCGCTGGTAAGGCAATGTTGCCTGCATACAGTGTATTTAGAAGTGCTCACCAGTCTTGCGACCAAGGGATCAAGTGAGATGTCCTGGTAGACAGGTACTCCAAAAGGCATGACTGTCCAACTCGTAATTGGAACGGCCCACGCCCTCAGGAATGCCTAGAAATGCACCCGGGGTCTCCCTCTGGTGTGACGCTCATCTCGTACTGTCTTTGGAACCATCTCACTGCAGTCTCTGGAATCGTCTCACAGCATTTTCTGGAACCGTCTCACAGCAGTCTCTGGAGCCATCTGTCTTACTCCCTGCCCCGTAGTGATCTCCCCTCAGACACACAAGATGAAGTCTTTAGCCAGCCCTTCTGTAGCAAAGCAGGCTGGGATGGGGTCACCTTGTGATGGGACTTCATATCCCTTAATTCCTCTGCTGCTGCCTTCTGTTGCCTCTCTCTCCCTACCAATAGGGAGACAGCAGAGAGAGAATAGCGGGCAGATGCCTGTGTATATGAGAGGAAAGGGAAGGGGGGAATTCCCTTTGCAGACAATAACAGGCAGTTCTCCTTCTCTGTCTGTGTACTTGCAGCGGCCAGCTTGGCAAGGTGGCAGAACAACCTCCGCTACACTAGCAATGACGCAAAGCCTTTTTCCTTGGCTCCTGCCACGACTCCTGCTCTGAAGACATTTTCTCCTGTTTCTCCTGTTAGCAAAGCAGCACCCTTTAGTGGTGGTTCTGGATAAGTACTGGGCCTCCTGAAGATTGTCCAAGTATGCTACTGGGCATCATTATGGCAACCAGAAAGCAGCTGGGTGGCTTTGCAGGTCTGGAAGCCAATAAGAAAAAGAAAAAAGAGCTCTGATGAAATTGGCGTTCAGCCAATGAAACGCGTCAGCGGTGCGTCATCACGCACGTGACGTGGGAGGGGAGCAAGGAAGGGCGGAAGTTGCTTGGTGTTTTGGAGACTTCCGGATCATGTGACTTCCACCGTGATCATCCATGTCAGCTGATCCATATTGAACTGCGCGGACCTTATTGTATTTGCCCGGGGAAAAGTCAGGAATGCCCGCTACAGATTGAAGCCACCTCCACCATGGGATCGTCTAGGAGCGCCGCTCTGAAGTAACGACTGACCGGGTGAGGCATTTCCTATTCAGACCTTGTCAATCTGGGCTTACATTACTTAAAGTGACTTTCCGGACTTATAGCATCTGGAGAACATTGAACTGTTCCTTGCTATCTGTTGATCTGTTTATCTATGGTCGGTGCGGCTAATGGTTGTGACCATCTCAAGTTTCTCCTTGTAGTTACTGTGATAGCACACGGGCTTATAGTATAAGGAGAACATTGAACTGTTCCTTGCTATCTGCTGATCTGTTTATTCATGGTCGGTGCGGCTAATGGTTGTGACCATCTCAAGCTTCTCCTTGTAGTTACTGTGACAGCACACTTGTGCGCCATATCCAACCAGCCACCTGGCCCTAACACTTTAGGAGGGTCCCACCATCCCTGTCATTAATGATCATCGTGGACAATTGTCATCAGCCACCTAATTATATCACCTTCCACACTATACTCCCGTCCTTCCCAGCATAGCCACATCCCTCAACCGGATAGCGCTTGATTACACTACAACCTCCAAAGAGGTTTAATTGTGTGAGTGCATCTGGGTTATGTATGTTGAGATGTATGAGCAGCTGCTACTTCCCTCCCTGTTTGAGACAACGTTGTCTTTACTGATTTTAATATGTGAGGTTTAGTCTCTTCCTGATCCCTGACACTTTTTTGATTGTTTATTATTTTTGTATTTCAATAAAAATAATAATTCATTTTCAGCCTTGTTCCTTTGCTGTTTTGTGACCCATTGGCCGCTTTCCCGATTAAAGGGGGGGGGGGGTTCCTTTCTTACCATCCCTATATCGGGGGTTTTTTCTTAAATTTGTGGTTTTGGCCTTGGGTCTGCACTGGAAGGATTTTCCAGCCAGTGATCTAGCAAATCTGACCTTAATTTATACGTATTAGTATTATTTCACTATTAAGTAGTAGCTCCGGTGTAGTAGATCCGGATTGGGTAATTTTTCTATTTTCTTGAACTGGAAGCCAATAAGCAGACGTGAGAGGAGTGTTTTTAGTACAGGGGGAACAATGATAGAGAGGAGACAGACAGGTGTTGATGGTATACTACACGTATCCAGCCTGGGCTGTAATAATAATAACCAGGCTTATGGCTTATCTGAGGTTTAAAGGTGCATGCACTGGGACTAATCTCCAGTCTGAGGTGCATCTGAGGTCTGAAGGTGTATGTATCAGGGTTGATCTGAGGACCCAGGGTGCATGAATTGGGGATAATCTGAGGTGTGAAGGTACAGGAGTTTGAAAGGTAAAGGTGCAGGAATTGGGATGTTCTGAGTATGAAAATGCAGGAATTGGAGCTGATATAGAGATCTGGAAGTTTGTGGATTGGGGATGATCTAAGGCCTCATATTGCAGGAATCAGGGCCAATCGGAAGTTAAAAACTGCAAGAATGACCGAGGTCTGAAGCTGCATGCATTGTGACTTATTTGAGATCTTAAGGTGCATCTGGGGTCTGAAGGTGCATAAATTAGGACTGATCTAAAGTCTGAAATTCATGTACTGTGACTGATTTAAATTCATGCACTGGGGCTGAAGTTAATTCATTAGGGCTAATCTGAGGTTATTGCGCTGGGACTGATCTGATCAGTCTGAACGTGCATGCATGGAGCGTGTGCACCATCTATAAAATAATAATTCAAGAGATTAACTTGGCATTAACAGCACAACTATGAGTACAAAAATTGAAAACAAACTATAAGATTATGGTGTGCTATTGTTCACTAGCACCCCGGTTGTCTAATGCTTGTAAAAAAAAAAAAGTTACTGATCAGGGGCGGCCGATCAATAAGGTGCTCTTGGGCGCCACCTCCCCGCTGGCTAAGAATAAAAAAAAAGGCAGCCCGGCCCCCTACAGTAGGCGCCGGTACATTGATTGCCATTACAGACTATGGATGTGCGCTGAACAGGCACACATTTATAGTCTGATTGGCTGCCCTGAGCCTGTGGCTCAGTGTGATTGGATGGCATGGATGCAGTGGGCGGGGGCAGGTCACTGTGGCAGTGGATGTGACTCCCGCTCTCACGTAGACCCTGACCGGTGACCGCATGAAGCAGGACAAGCGATGGACTGATGGGGACAGGCTCCAGCCCGCTCCCTGCAAGCCGATCTCTGCACACTCCTGCCTGCCTATTAGATAGGGTAAGTGTGGGACTTGTCCTAACTTCGGGGGGGTCTCTGCAAAGTACCCCACCTGTGTTACTGGCTGCAAAGTACCCCATATGTGTTACTGGCTGCAAAGTACCCCACCTGTGATGCTGGCTGCAAAGTACCCCACCTGTGATATTGGCTGCAAAGTACCCCACCTGTGATATTGGCTGCAAAGTACCCCAGCTGTGATACTGGCTGCAAAGTACCCAACCTGTGTTACTGGCTACAAAGTACCCCACCTGTGATACTGGCTGCAAAGTACCCCACCTGTAATACTGGCTGCAAAGTACCCCCACCTGTGATACTGGCTGCAAAGTACCCCACCTGTGATATTACCCATACCTGTGTTATTGGCTGCAATTTACCCCTACCTGTGTGACCGGCTGCTATATATCCCTACCTGTGATGCTGGGGCTCTATACTGTGTCCTGTGATACTGGCTGCTATATACCCCAGCTGTGATGCTGAGCTGTATACTGTGTCCTGTGATGCTGAGCTGTATACTGTGCCCTGTGATGCTGAGCTGTATACTGTGCCCTGTGATGCTGAGCTGTATACTGTGTCCTGTGATGCTGAGCTGTATACTGTGTCCTGTGATGCTGAGCTGTATACTGTGTCCTGTGATGCTAAGCTGTATACTGTGTCCTGTGATGCTGAGCGGTATACTGTGTCCTGTGATGCTAAGCTGTATACTGTGTCCTGTGATGCTGAGCCGTATACTGTGTCCTGTGATGCTGAGCTGTATACTGTGTCCTGTGATGTTGGGGCTGTATACTGTGTCCTGTGATGCTGAGCTGTATACTGTGTCCTGTGATGATGAGCTGTATACTTTGTCCTGTGATGCTGAGCTGTATACTGTGTCCTGTGATGCTGAGCTGTATACTGTGCCCTGTGATGCTGAGCTGTATACTGTGTCCTGTGATGCTGAGCTGTGTACTCCTGACACAATATGTGGAATATAGGGGACGGAGTGGGTGGATGCTATAAGGGGTGGGGCTTATTAGAAGCAGGAAGGGTAAAAAAGAAAGGGCGGCCCCCCATCCTAAAACTTCACCAGCCGCCACTGTTGCTGATCCCTGCCATAAGTAATAACTTGATTTTGGTGAAATTCAACAGATTTTGCAACATCAAGCTTGCTTAAGATTTAAATATGCATGGATCATGACCAGAGCAGATATTAAATCACACTTTCATCGCTTGTGGCCAGTATTCATATACATACAATTATTGCAAATTAATTACAAAGAACATCAATAGTAATTACTTTTCTGGTGTCTTGAAATGCTGTGCTTCACTGCTCCCTGGCTGCTGCAGATTTCACATTTGTGGTTGTGTAAATACCTGCTCCCTCCACCAAATTCAATATTTCCTTTCAGCAGAGATAAAACAAAATGTGCAGTAGGTATTCAGCAGCAGGTATTCAACCCACCAGAAAAGGAAAAATGCACCATCTATAGAATTGTAAAAAAAAGAACAATTTCACAGCCAAATATGTGCTGACGGTGGCCTTGGAGCAATGAAATGACAATGCTTCCAGGCAGACCTCCAGAAAGGTACGTATAGATGATTGCATTTTACATACATTATTATAAAACTAGAAAAAAAATGCACAGTATCCAGCATAAAACAAAAATCTAAATGTTCTTTTGACAATAATTATTTTAAAATCCAGGTTCCAAAACAATAAGGGATTTGCAGACTCAAAACTGGTTCCTATCAAAGGAATCTTTAGTAAATTAGAATATATGTCTGTTGCCTTTTTACTTGTGCAGCTTAAAAAAGATGGCAATTTATATAAGATCAGAAGCCATGTTGTAACTTTTGACTTTGGATTAAATAAGAGACATTAAAATGTAGCCTAAGCACATTAAGCATTTAATATAGAGGGGGGAAAGTTTAAAATGACACTTGTCAAGAAAGAAGCAGTCCTGGGAAATGTTTTAGCATTTTATTAGACTTTTTACATTAATTAAAAAAAAATGTATTACAATGTTTGGTAATACGTGTCAGCTTTGTTACCAGTTTCATCTGATCTCCTTGCAAACTAGATGAAAAAATTAAATCAAATAAATGTGTTCCACTACTGTCAGTATATTAAATGAATGCGGTGCCACCTGCTGGCAGTTTACAAAACTGAAAATATTACTAAAAAGGCTGGTACAGTTCAAAAATCAATATCCACTGCAATCTATAATCTTATGTCAGATAGGAGGTAAATGGTAATATTAATATCTAAATATGATGATTTATATAACCAATTAGCATATGCTATTGGGAAGCAGCATCATAAAATAGCTCTGCAGTCACAGAATAGTACAATTATTTGATTAGTATCTGGTATAGTAAATGTAAAAAAGCATACACAGTTTTACAATCATTTATGCAACTATATGAAAGCAGTTAACATAACAAAACATAATAGTGTACTATGCAATATAATCACATTTTAGCACAATTAGCAAAAATAAAACAAACACACTAAAATTGCCTGATTTATATGACATCTCTAAATTTCTTTGCAACTGCTTCATATTGCCATAAGAAAAAGTAAGTACATCTCATGGACATTATTGAATTTTCCAACATATTTGAACAGACAAATATGAAATCTTCATTTAGGCAGTACATAACATACAAAGGTGATATACTCCAATAAAACACTCAAGGAAAATCATGAATTCAACCAAAGAATCAATAGCTGTAGAGATGGTATGCTGTGTAAAAAGTAATTTAAGAACAGCTAAAACCTAGAGCATTTCATGAACATGTCAGAATCCCTTCATAAAGCTGTCAAACTGCAACTGAAAGGGAGTCGGGGGAGTTCAGTACGAGAACTCCATGTTTCAAGCCATAGCTTTCCATGGACTGAGGCAGAGCTGAGACAGCCTGGATAGATCACTGACAGAAGCTGACAAGAGAAAGTGTGCTGGCACTGAGGGAAGTGTCAGTGGTAGCCAATAGCTCATTGCATCCACACTGAGCTTGGGCACCACTGAAATACAATCATTCTGGGTGACAGGGTAGAGAGTGTATGGTAACCAGGCAAGGTGAGAGTGAGAGTGCAGATGCTAGAGTGCTTGGTAACCAGGCAATGTGTTTTGGAGTTTGACTCCTTTGTCAAGCCTGAAAGCAATCAAAGGTAACAGAATATATAAACCAACCTAAATGGCCACAAATCAAAAGGGATTATGAATAATATTAATTATTTGTTAACACAACAGTAACCCATAACCTTTAATCAGTACTCATTAAAAATACTTTTTAGCACCCCCTAGCATGGCTAGACTGCTAATGTTAGGATTTTTATTAGTGTAGGTATGTTCAGGCTTGACTGGCAGCCAAGCCTGTGTGTTTTTCTGAATCAGGGTTTTGAGTGACTCAGGCAGGCTGGATGACTCAGCTGCAGCATCTCTGGTGACTCCTCCCTGCTAGCTGGAAACTTGGAAAAGGTTCTAGAAGCAGTTGGGAGGGGTCTAGGAGGAGCTGGCTGGAGTATTCTGAGGGCCCTGGCCAATCTCCAACAGATGGGTTGGCAGGAGGCAGGCCCCCTCACATACTCAGGGTCAGCCTAGCCAGGGGCAGTGGAGTTCAGGTGGAAGATAGAGATGGAGTGCTAGGCTGTTAGAGGCCTTTGAGAGTAGCTTCCGAGTCTGGGTGGGTTAACTCAGGCCTGGGATTGGGTGCGGAAGGGACCCCTTCTCATGACACACGGAGGGATCCTGACCAGGAAGCATGGGAGCAAAGAAAGGACAGCAGGAGGACACTACCGGGTAAATCTCCAGGGAGGTAGACAGCCAAGGAGTCTGGTGAGTGCTACAGTCAGAGGACTGAGAGGCATGCCTGAAAGGACTAAGTGCAAGCAGTCTGGGATGGATGCAGAGTCAGTCTGGGAGGACTGTGGAGACGTAGCCAGGAAGGCTAGTGAAAGGGGCAGCTGCAGCCAAGTGGGCTGGCAGTGCCGGAGGTGGTACTGGGTGCAGTAGCCACAGGAATAGGACAGCTAGCACCAAGGACCTCTCTTTTTTGCTACACTACTAAAGGGGCCTGCGATTCCTGCCTGCAAAGGACATTCACATGAATCTAACTGAGATTGTGTTGATTCAAACTGTCAGTGCTAGATGGTTCTGGGAGATGTAGTTCTACAAGCAAGTCTGTGCTGGAGGTAGAAGAGGAGACGTGTGTATAAACTGGATGTATGTAGTGTAATCCCTGAAGTTTTTTTTGCTTATCAAAGGGGCATCCCATAAGAACCCTTACTCCATCCAAGTTTAATCCCCCCAAAATAAAAAAAACCATAACAAAGCTGCAAGGACTGTTTCTTGTCTCCAGAGTGAATGGAAAATTCATGTGCCTGGCTCCTGCGGGGGTAGGGTAGTGCTACACTTTTTTTTAGCTCCTCTCTATCTGTGGAGTGGGAGCTGGATGCAGAAGTGAGAGCTGGGGCTGCAGAGATGACAGAGCTATGGAGGGGGAGCTAGGTGCATTGGTGAGACCTGGGGAGAATGGGTGGGCGCAGAGTTGCGAGCTGTGGAATAGGGGCTGTGTGCATAGGTGTAAGCTCGGGGCAGAGTTAAGAACTGTAGAGAATGGGCTGGGTGCAGAAGTGAAAGTTGTGGAGGTAGGACTGAGTGTAGGGTTGAGAGCTGTGGGGGGGGGGGGGGGGTTGCTACGTGGATCGAGGGGGAGGTATCGAGACAGTAG
>BLSH010026953.1:217507-228557 GCA_018402905.1 Glandirana rugosa | reverse complement strand
TCCAACTCTAAGCAGCGGTATTTGAAATCTCAAATTCCCCCAACAATCTGATCGTTGTGTACGAACGTACAATCGTTTAGTTGGACAGAGTTTAATCTGCAAATCTCCAACTCTAAGCAGCGGTATTTGAAATCTCAAATTCCCCCAACAATCTGATCGTAGAGCACGATCGTAGCGATCGTTGTTCTATGCAGAGCTTGATCTGCAACTCAAAGCAGCGGTATGTGAAATCTCTAATTTCTGCTATCTGTCCTCAGAGCAACAGCACAGACAGCAGTAGTAAAGTAATCTATCTCAGGATGCAGGATCAGGTCTTAAAATGTCTCAAATCTGTCCCTCACGCAGTCAGCTACCTCTCCCTACACTAACCCAAGGAGCATGTGACTGCAGCACTGTGACTCCAGCTTATAAAGAGGCTGGTTCACATGATGCACCGGCCAATCACAGCCATGCCATTAGTAGGCATGGCTGTGATGGCTTCTAAGGGCAAACCAGTGAAACGCTTGTTGATTGGCTGCCCTGCAGCTTCTCAACACGTGGAGTAAAATAGCAGAACCCCGGACCGAACCCGAACGATTTTTGAAATGTCCGGGTCCGGGTCCGTGCCACGGACACCCTAAAGTTCGGTACGGACCCGAACGTTACAGTCCGGGTTCGCTCAACACTATAAAAAACGCTGCTGCACCAAGCATTGCCATGACATCACCAACCATGTGTCCAGCTGCCCTTTGCACAGACAGCCACAATACATGGATGCAATCTAAGACTCTAGTCTTTGGAGATATGACCCTGGGACAGACCCCGCTCTACTGACTTGTCTATATGCCATATGTTACAATATCTCCTCATTACCTTTCAGTGACCCTTTAATTGAAGCATCCTCAAGTATTGCTGGTTGTGCTTGGACATTTCAGATTTTGCACATGATATTCACTTTTATACTGAAACCATCTGACCCCTTTGGATCACTGCTCTGGCACTGACCCGTGGCGCCCCTGGTAACACTCAGACTTGCAGCTTATTTTAAAACTGGGTATTTTCTCTAGACACATTTACCATCTCAAAAGAAAGCAAATTGTTCCCTTTTGCTCATGTTCATGCACCCCCGAAGAAGAAAATCCATTTTTCGAAACGCGTTGGGTCTTTTCCATCATCATTTTTTGGTGACTTTTTGCAAATATGCTGTATCTAGTCCTAGTACCCAACCAATTTTTAATATGTATTATCAGTTATTTGTATTTTTTGTGCAACAATAAAGAATCTGTAAACTTGTAATAGCCTTTCCAATGGTTTCTTTCTACTTATGTACTTTTTAACTTAAAAGTCCCACTATGAGGGTTCTCTCCATTTGTAGTTCATAAAAGACGTCGCTGCGCCAAACATTGCCATGACATCACCAACCATGTGCCCAGCCGCCCTATCCAAGTCCAAGCCCACCTGAGCTCGCCTGCTGCCATGTTTTTACGGGTAGCCGCCGTGGCGTTTAAACAATGCTCAATTGGTACAAAGGGGCCCAAAGCGTGCCAAGAAAATTTCCCCTACACCATTACATCATCACCACCAGTCTGAACCGTTGATAAAAGGCAGGATGGACCCATGATTTCATGTTTTTTTATGCCAAATTCTGACCCTACCATCTGAATGTTGCAGCTGAAATAGAGACTCAAACCAGGCAATATTTTTTCAATCTCATATTATCCAATTTTGGTGACGCTGTGTGAAATGTAGCCTCAAATTCCTGTTCTTAGCTGACAGGAGTGGCAACCGGTGTGGTCTTCTGCTGCTGTGACCCATCTGCTTCAAGGTTCGATGTGTTGTGCATTCAGAGATGGTATTCTGCATACCTTTGTTGTAACGAGTGGTTATTTGAGCTACTGTTGCCTTTCTATCATCTCAAACCAGTCTACCCATTCGCCTCTGACCTCTGACATCAACAAGGCATTTTCGTCCACACAACTGACTCTCACTGGATATTTTCACTTTTTTGGACATTCTCTGAAACCCTACATATGGTTGTATGTGATAAATCCCACTAGATCAGCAGTTTTTGAAATACTCAGATCAGCCCATCTGGCACCAACAACAATTGATAGATCAAAGTCACTTAACCATTTCCGGACCGCCCTATGTGCATTTACTGCAGCAAGACGGTCCGGCTGCACAAAGTCACATATAGGAACGTGACTCATGATCAGGTTCAGACCTGATCACTCATCAGGTCCAGGCCAATGATTTATGGCCTGGACCTACTGATCGGTTCTGACCAATGGACAAACTGCCTCTGCCTGTGTAATGTAAACACAGGAAGAGGAAGTAATGCAATCTCCCCTCCTGGAGCCCTTTCAGTTCCAGTGTGCAGGAGAGAAGCATCTCATAGTGAGTACACCCAGCACTACATTAACACCAGCACACATAGGCACATATTTCACCCCCTGATCACCCCTCTCTCCGGTTAACTGTTTCACTCCCTGTCCCAGTGTCACCAAGGTACAGTGATCAGATTTTTCACTGATCACTGTATTGGTGTCACTTGTCACAAAACAGCCTCGGGGCAGTTAGTGGTAGGCCCAGGTAGGTTTAGAGTACCCCCATATTCCCTAATAAAGGTTTTAAACCCTTGATTGCCCCCAGTTAACCATTTCCCTCCCTGTCACAGTGTCACTGGTGTCAGCGTCAGTTAGGTGTTAGCATCAGTTAGCGGCAATCCCAGACAGTGTCAGATTTTAACCCTTTGATTGCTAGTAGCACTAACACACAAGCACACACCTCAATTACTAGAACAGTGTCTGAATGGATCAATATCTTTGATCTGATCAGATCTATACTAGCGTTCCCAGTAGTATAGTGTTCCCAAAAACACAGCGTTAGCAGGATCAGCCTAGACACCTGCCAGCACCTGCGTTTAGCCCCTCCGCCCAGCCCAGCCCACCCAAGTGCAGTATCAGAAGATTACTGTCACTTCCAAAACACATCACACAAAACTGCAGCGTTTAGCAGAGTCAGGCCTGATCCTTGCTAATGCTCGCAGTTAATTTTTTTGTAGGGGTTCAAACAGTCATCTGACAAGCAGGTGCTTTTTTACCTGTGAGTCGCACTAGTTACCTATAAATTTATTGGCCAAAATGTCAAACGACGAGGCCTACAGGATACTGAGCATGACAGGTGAGAGCGGGGAGTCCTCACTGTTAGATTCAGGCTCAGTATGTGAACCTGTAGAGAGCGGAACCCCGACAGATTGCTCTGATGATGGAGTAGTGGAGTAGTGGTCACTGCTAAGGTCAGGCGTACCCGACCCCGTTCTTCTGTTGCTGAGGTGCAACAACCGTATGCAGCAGATTGTCAGTAAAAGTGTGGCTCAAACTTCTGGTGAACTAGCAAGCACCAGCGGCCTTGTACACCCTGGTTGCAGACAAACCAGCACTGCTGTATCACTTGGTGATGTGGCGAGTCCCATAAGTGCAGTTCAAGCTGGTGCAGTGGCTAGCACAAGTAGTCACCAACAGTTCAAACATAGGCCCGTAGAGCCCATAGTGCTCTTCCTGATGCGCTTGCAAATCCTGATTGGCAGCCCACAGATTCTGTAGTACCTGTACTTCCCCTATTCACTGGCCAAACCAAAATTCTTGTAGAAACAGCCGATTTAACGCCCCTTGAATTTTTTTGAGATTTATTTCACGGAAGATCTGTACAGATCTTTTGTGGACTAAAGTCATTTATACACTGGTCAATTTATCGCCCAAAACCCAAATTCACTCCTTGCCACACAATTTGGCTGGAAACATATAAAGGTTTACGAATTTAGAACCTTTCTGGGCCTATCCTTCAACAGGGGCATTACTAAAAGAGTGAGTTGCAGTCATACTGGTCCACCGACCCAATTCACCATCTGCCTGTGCTCTCTGCTGCCATGGCCAGGGCTATATACAAGCAGATATAGCGGTTTATGCATTTTAATAACAATTTACTCTGTCATTCTTGGGTTGATCCTGAACATGATCGGCTCCATAAAATTCAACCCCTCGTAGACCACTTCAATGAAAAATTTGCAGCCTTGTTTATCCTCGATCAAGGTGTCTGCATTGATGAGTCCTTGATTAAATTTGCTTGCCGCCTTGTTTTCAAACAGTATCTCCCCAGCAAGCGTACCAGATATGGGGTCAAGATGTATAAGCTCTGTGACAGGGCCATAGGCTATACATATAGTTTCCTGGTTTACGAGGGAAAAGACAGCACCTTGGAGCCCCTCAACTGCCCAGACTACATAGGGAGTAGCGGCAAGATTGTTTGGGACTTGGTGTCACCCTTATTCGGAAAGGGGTACCATTTATACGTGGACAATTTCTATTCAAGCGTGCCACTTTTTAGACACCTCTATCAATCAGGAACTGTCGCATGTGGCACTGTGTGATATAAGCGTCAGGGCTTCCCCCAACAGCTTGTAAATGCCCAACTTAGTCAGGGGGAGAAATTGCAACACCCACCATTTTAATTTGTAGGGCTTCTGCCTTAAAAAATATATCATGTTTGGGGGTTCAAAGTAATTTTCTAGCAAAAAAATGTTTTTTTCATGCAAACAAAAAGTGTCACAAAGGACTTGGTGGTTAGAAGAGTGGGTGAAGTGTGGCATAAGCTTCTAATGTTGGGCATAAAATGCCAGGACAGTTCAACCCCAATGACCTGTTGAGTCCATGGAATATTTTATATTTTTTGGAAAATTACAATTTTTTTTTTTTTTTTACTCAACGTTGTCACTAAATGATATATTGCTCACACATGGCATGGGTATACGTGACATTATACACCAAAATACATTCTGTGGCTTCTCCTGAGTATGGGGATACCCCATGTGTGAGACTTTTTGGGAGCCTAGCCGTGTACAGGACCCCAAAAATCAATCACCGCCTTCAGGCTTTCTAAGGGCGTAAAATGGTGATTTTACTCCTCACTGCCTATCACAGTTTTGGAGGCCCAGAAATGCCCAGATAGCACAGATCCCCCCAAATGACCCCATTTTGGAAAGTAGACACCCCAAGCTATTTGCTGAGAGGCATGTTGAGTCCATGGAATATTTTAAATTTTGCCACAAGTTTCAAGAAAATTACACTTTTTTTTTGTTTTACACAAAGTTGTCACTAAATTATATATTGCTCACACATGCCATGGGTTTATGTGAAACTACACCCCAAAATACATTCTTCTGCTTCTCTTGAGTACAGGGATACCACATGTGTGAGACTTTTTGTGAGCTGCATACAGAACCCCCGAACACCAATCACCGTCTTCAGGATTTCTAAGGGCAGAACTCCTCACTACCTATAATGGTTTCAGTGGCCCTGAAATGTCAAGATAACACCACCACCCCCCCCCCATGACTGCATTTTGGAAAGTAGACACCCCAAGGTATTTCTTAAGAGGCATGGTGAGTATTTTGCAGCTCTCATTTGTTTTGGAACATTAAGAAAGAAAAGGAAAATGTATTTTTTTTTCTTTTTTCAATTTTCAAAACTCTGTGACAAAAAGCAAGATCTGAAAAATACTCAACGTGCCTCTCAGCAAATACCTTGGGGTGTCTACTTTCCAAAAAGGGGTCTTTTGGGGGGGGGGTTGTGCTATCTGGGCATTCCATGGCCTCCGAAACGTATAGGTAGTGAGGAGTGAAATCAACAATTTACGTCCTTAGAAAGCCTGAAGGCGGTGATTGGTTTTCGCGGTTCTGTACACGACTAGGCCGCCAAAAAGTCTCATATATGTGGTATCCCTGTACTCAGGAGAAGCAGCAGAATGTATTTTGGGCTGTAATTCCACATATACTCATGGCATGTGTGAGCAATATATCATTTAGTGACAACTTTGTATAAAAAAAAAAAAGTAATTTTCCCCAAAACTTGTGGCAAAATATAAAATATTACATGGACTCAACATGCCTCTCAGCAGATAGCTTGGGGTGTCTACTTTCCAAAATGGGGTCATTTGGGGGGGTGCTATATTGGCATTTCATGGCCTCCAAATCTGTTATATGTAGTGGGGTGTAATTTTACATATAACCATGGCATGTGTGAGCAACATATCATTTAGTGACAACTTTGTATACATTTGTTATTTTTTTGTCATTTTTCAATCACTTGCGGCAAAAAAAAAAAAATTCAATGGGTTCAACATGCCTCTCAACAAGTTACTTGGGGTGTCTACTTTACAAAAAGGGGTAAATTGGGGGGGGGGGGGTTGTACTGCCCTTACATTTTAGCACCTCAGTAAATGAGATAGGCAGTCATAAACTAAAAGCTGCATACATTCCAGAAAATGTACCCTAGTTTGTAGACGCTATAACTTTTGCGCAAACCAATAAACATACCCTTATTGACATTTTTTTACCCAAGACATGTGACTGAATACATTTTGGCCTAAATGTATGACTAAAATTTAGTTTATTGGATTTTTTTTTATAACAAAAAGTAGAAAATATAATTTGTTTTCAAAATATTCAATCTTTTTTCGTTTATATCACAAAAAAAATCCCAGAGGTGATCAAATACCATCAAAAGAAAGCTCTATTTTTGGGAGAAAAAGGACACAAACTTAGTTTGTTTACAGCACTGCATTACTGTGCAATTACCAGTTAAAGCAGCGCAGAGCCAAATTGTAAAATGTGCTCTGGTCAAAAAGGGGGAAAAACCTTCCGGAGCTGAAGTGGTTGAATCCCCTTTCTTACCCATTCTGATGCAAAATGTGCTCTGGTCAAAAAGGGGGAAAAACCTTCCAGAGCTGAAATGGTTGAATCCCCTTTCTTACCCATTCTGATGCTCGTTTTGAACTTCAGAAAGTCGTCTTTACCGGGTCTAGATGCCTAAATGCATTGAGTTGCTGTCATGTGATTGGCTGGTTAGCAATGTGTGTTACCAAGCATTTGAACAGGTGTATCTAATAAAGTGGCCAGTGAGTGTATTTTTATTTTTTTACCAACCTTTGGTTTATGTAAATAACACTATCACTCATGGCACAGTATTTATGGAGTATTCTGTGGATACAAGGACTTTGTACAGTGTATACAATATGTAGTCTTAGGCATTGAATTCACACTCAACATTCAGCGCAATTTAGTCATGCTCATTTTTGTCACGCAGCATGCCACCTGTCTTCTGTGCCCCAAGTTGTCCCTGTTTTTGAAATTACAAAGTTGAGAGGTATGTATGCATAAGTGCAGAAATGTAAACACATCAGAAATGAATGTCAAATGTGCAGAGTGTCAGACATTTATTTTATTCAATGCTCTCACTTCACTATGCTCTACTGTGTGTAGGTTCCCACTATTTGCATAAGGCATCAAGAGGCTACCCTGGGAGCTGGCAACAGAAACAAATAATATAACAGCTTAGGGAGGAGGGAAGTCATACACAGGAGAGGTTACATGCATAAAATAAACGAACGCACTAGGGACAAAAACTGCAGTCATACAAACTAATTCAAAACAGCTACAACATACCATGTAACACATAACATAGCATAAAAGTAAAAAATTAAGATATAAAGTGTCTATCACCTAAACAGTGATGTGAGTTGTATATAATGAAAATCACATTAAAGCGGAGTTCCACCCAAAAGTGGAACTTCCGCTTTAATGGAAGGTGACCCCCCTACATGCCACAATCGGCATGTTTTTTTTTTGGGGGGTGACCAGGGACCCTGTTTCACAGGGTCCCAGGTCCACTTCCTCCTCTGGCGCCGCGGCTCAGGGAAGGAATTCCACCTTCCCTCTTGGCGATCTTCTGGGACACGTCACAGGTCCCAGAAGATATGCCAAGCCAGTCACAGCACAACGCGACTGGAGTGCGTGCCTGACTTTGAAGCCAAAGCCAGGTGCCCACAGTTATGATGCCGGCGCAGCCAAGGGGAGCAGGCGAAGAGCGAGCCCTCGGGCGTCTGCATTGCTGGAGCGAGGGACAGGTGAGTGGCCGATTAATAAAAGTCAGCTGCTACACTTTTTTGTAGTTGCTGACTTTTACATGGGTGGAACTCCGCTTTAAATAAAGTCCATAATAACCCAATATCAGTTTGTGATAAAAAATTGCAGTGAGAATTTCCAACAAGAAGAAAAAGGAAGGAGAAAGTGCTATGTGCAAAGCCTCCACCATCTTTAAATCCTTGATGGTGATAGACCGTCATGGGCACTACCGCTGTAGCCTCAATAGCCGTTAGCTCCGCATGTTGTATAGAGATAAACAGAGAATCTCACATAGAGTAACTCTGTAATGTATAGTTTATTTACACATTACATTAAAATATAGTTTATTTAGACATTACAGAGTTAAGCTATGTGAGATTCTCTGTTTATCTCTATACAACATGTGGAGCTAATGGCTATCGAGGTCACAGCATTAGTGCCCATGTAGGTCTATCACCATCAAGGTTTTAAAGATTGTCACAAAATATGCGCTAATTGACCTATCTTTAGTGGGTGGTCAATTCTGTCTGGTAAGCCTCGAGTTTGATCACTCGGTGGAGGCTTTGGTGACAGCCCTTTCTCTTTCCTTTTTCTTCTTGTTGGAAATTGTCACTGCAATTTTTTTTATCATGGACTGATATTGGGATGTTTTGGACTTTATTTAATGTGATTTTCATTATATACAAGTCATGTCACTGTTTAGGTGATAGGCACTTTATATATTCATTTTTAGCTCAACATTTTTTATGTTTTATAAAATAAAATAAATAGACATAAAATCTTATGGGAAAATTGTTGATGACATAAGCTATCTGGCAATAGAAGCTTTTTAAGTAAAAAGTCACTATGGCAGCTGGGCAACTAGTGGTTTCACAAGGAGAGACTTCATGGAATTTCTTTCATGAAAAGATTTTCTTTTTTTAAGTTAAAGTGTAGCTTAATCAATACACCACTAGATGGTGCTATGTCACACATTTTCAAAAACACTGTTCATATACTGATTTGAAGAAATCAACTAGGAGCCAGAGGATTTAGCCTTAATGTACACAGGACGTTGTTTAACCTCTCCTGAACAATTTTAACTTGACAGCTAGAAACTGACGTTTAGAACGTCTGTTTAGCCACGTAGCCGTGTTTGTGTCTAGAAGCATTTTTTTTTTAACCACTTCAGCCCCGGGAGGATTTACCCCCTTCCTGACCTGAGCCTTTTTTGCAATTCGGCACTGCGTTGCTTTAACTGACAATTGTGCGGTCGTGCAACGTTGTACCCAAACAAAATTGACGTCCTTTTTTCCCACAAATAGAGCTTTCTTTTGGTGGTATTTGATCACCTCTGTGGTTTTTATTTTTTCGCTATAAACAAAAGAAAAGAGCGACAATTTTTAAAAACAAACAATTTTTTTTTACTTTTTGCTATAATAAATATAAAAAAAAAATTGAAAAAAAAATATTCATCAGTTTTGGCCGATTTATATTCTTCTACATATGTTTAGTAAAAAAAAAAATTGCAATTGCCGTATATTGATTGGTTTGCGCAAAAGTTATCACGTCTACATACTATGGGAATTGATTTATGGCGTTTTTACTTATCTTTTTTTTTTACTAGTAATTGCTGCAATCTGCGTTTTTTATCGGGACTGTGATATTGGTGTGGACATGTTGGACATTTTTGACACTTTTTTGGGACCAATGACACTTACACAGCGATCAGTGCTAAAAAGAGCTACTCATTACTGTGTAAATGTCACTGGCAGGGAAGCGTTTAACACTAAGGGGGCGATCAAGGGGTTAAATGTGTTCCCTGGGTGTGTTCTAACTGTGTGGGGGCTGGCAGGGACATAACAGATCTCACTGATCCCGATGACAGGGATCAGTAGATCTGTTATGTCCCCCCTCGCAGAAAGGGGAACCGCCGTGTTTACATTGGTGGCTCCCCCTTCTGCCTCTCTATTAGGCGATCGCGGGTCGCCGGCGGACATCGAGTCTGCCCGACCCGAGGGCACGCCGTGGAAACTACTATAAACGACCCTGTGTACATGCATAGCTCCCAACTGTCCCTGATTTTGAGGGACTGTCCCTGATTTGGAACAATGTCCCTCTTTCATCATCACTTGTCCCTCATTTTGGTCTCATCTACATAGTTGTATATAAAATGCACTTTCTATCTTTTAAAAAAAGTGTTTCCCAATACTAAACATTTCATTCAAATTCTAATTTGCTGCATTTGCTAATTTCAAAAGCCAGTATAAAGGAATAGTAGTGGTAAAAAAAGGACTTGTGGGTTTAACTAATCATTTTTTGTATAATTTTCCTTTAAGGGGGTGTGGCAGGGGGGTGTCCTATGCCTACATACGTTTGCTAATAGGTGTCCCTCAAAAAGTTGGGAGGTATGGTACATGTACTGATAAGATAACATAGAGGAGAGTTCAGGGGCAGCTGAAAAAAATGCCCAACTGCTCCTAAATGTCCGTTTACCAGCAGCAGTGTGAATGGGGCCTTACTGTTAACAAAATATGAATGAATTTCAGCTGTCACATTTCAAGTTTCTACAGTTTCAGGTTACAATTGCTTTTACATGAATTGAACTCGTTTGCCTTTAAACGTTGTGTCAGTCACGAATCAGTCACAACTTCAAGTTACCATCTGATTCTTGTAGGTTTTATGAGGTCGGACAATAATAAGCTTGTCTTTAACCACTTAAGGACCGGAAGGATTTCCAGCTTTAGGACCGGAGCCCTTTTTGCGATTCGGCACTGCGTCGCTTTAACTGACAATTGCGCGGTCGTGCGACGTTGTTCTTAGTCTACCATTGAACTTCAACACTGACTAAGCACTGACTGTGTTGCAAATTTCCGTTTGCTCAAGTTAAGTACATTTTCGTTAACATTGGACTTTGACATCTTTGAACTTTACACTGTCGACTTTAAGTAAGTATAAAACAATTGTCATTCCGGGGTAAGTGTGACGACGACCATTTGCCTGTAAATCCTCGTCAACCCGTAAAAAAAGTCGACGGGGACTTGAGAGGAGATACAATAGAATAGTCATGTACATGGTATGGAGGGTTGAAAAACTCCCTGTGGATAATCGTTTGCATACATCCGTATCCTG
>BLSH010026953.1:181246-200690 GCA_018402905.1 Glandirana rugosa | reverse complement strand
ACTTTTGCCACATTAATTTTGCTTTCCAAACAGGCAGAGTGCTTGAGGTGTTCTTATTATGGGAAACCTAAGCCCCATGCTCCCATAAAGTTACATCATTTAAAACTACTGTATCTCCTGAAATGTAATCTCCTATACACACTCTCCATCTTTTGCTGGTGACATTTCCCTACTATTTTCCCAAAACATGTACTGCAAGGCCTGCATTATTTTCTACTTATTTTACTTCATGTGATCTCTTTTGTTTGAATATGGTTGGCAAAGTGTATTTAGCCAAGTCTATTTTCTGGAGGTTGTGCTTCACCCATGTCCTTACATCTTGACTGAGCTGGGAATGGAAGTCTAGCCTTATGTTGCCCTTGCATTTGTATGTTGAAGAACATTTTTTTTTTACAAAGATTAATTTATTTTTTCTTTTTTTATCTACAGTTTCCTTCCAATCCCCAGCAGTGGCAGGAAGTTGCTGCCCAGTTCATGCAGCAATGGGATTTCCCTAACTGCGGGGGTGCCATTGATGGCAAACATGTGCGGATTCTACCACCACCGAACTCGGGATCTTATTACTACAACTATAAAGGGTTTTGTAGTATTGTCATGCTGGCCATAGTCTCTGCAAATTATGAGTTTCTGTACCTTGATGTGGGGAAGAATGGCCGGAACTCCGATGGTGGTGTCATCATGAAGACTGAATTCTACAGGCGGCTTCAAAATGGCACCTTGAACTTGCCACCTCCAGAGCACAACGTGGAGGGTCTTAACTTTGTCTTTGTTGCGGATGCGGCTTTTGGGCTTGGCGAACATGTCATGAAGCCGTTTCTGCAATGGAACCTGACCGCTGACCAGCGGATTTACAACTATAGACTGTCACGGGCTCGCAGAGTGGTGGGGAACGCTTTTGGCATTTTGGCCAACCGATTTCGCCTGTTTTTGACACCAATAAACTTGGCATTGAACAAAATTAATCATGTTGTGCTTTGCTGCTGCATCCTGCACAATTATTTACGCAGGAATGCCAGCAGTTACCTTACAAGTGGACCCACTGACCCAGATGCAGCCCGGCCAGGCACAAGTACAGCAGCATCCACAGAAAGCCGTCTGTCCAATGCAATGGCGGACCTTGAAACTAGACGTGCTACCTTGGCGACCCAGAACGCCAGAGAAGTGCGCCGAAAATACATGGAGTATTTTGTGGGGAGAGGGGCTGTGTCCTGGCAAACCATGATTCCAGATCCTTAATCTTATCCTTATAAATGGATCCTTCATTTTAACTACTCTTGTCTGTGTGCTTTTTCATGTGGAAAAGAGATGTTCTATGTGTGCTTTATTTTTGCTCTTGCTCCAAGAGAGAAATCTAACCTTCATTTCTCCATGAGATCCAAATCTCACCTTCTGAAATTTATTTTGGTGTGCAAGGGTTGTGCTACATATACACAAACACAAAATTTTGTTGGTGTTCATGCATTCCATGCATGAAGACCAAAAACATGATGCATTAACAACTTTTTAAAATGTTAAGAGATGAACTACATCTGTGTTGACCACATAGAAGAGCGCATTTGCAGTTTAAAGACCTAAACTTTAGGGAACTCACAGGCATACATAAAGTAAAGAAGAAGTCACACACTGTTAGTATCAAATATATATTTATATTGTTTGCACACTATGATGTGCTTAGCATCACTATAAATCCACATATAAAAACAGATATAAAAACAGATATTAAACAAGATATAAAAACGTTAAAACCTGGTAAGGCTCAAAACAAAAGCGTATAAATATGTACTCCTTCACATCAGGGGTTGTCAAGTGTCATCTTTCCTCCAAACTGGAGTTTCTTGGAGAAAGGGGTTGTGCATCTGAGAAATGTGTGAGTGCACCACATCAGTGGTTCCAAGCTGACGCGTTTCAGAGTTGTCCCCCTTTATCCAAGATAGTGGAGTTTGTTTCAAGGTGCCCACCCCCAAAACGTGTCAGCTCAGAACCCATGATGGTATCAAATCACACATTTCTCACATGCAACACCCCTTTCTCCCAGAAACTCCCGTTTGGAGGAAGGGGGGGGTTTGCCCACACAGCAAGATGACACTTGACAACCCCTGATGCGATGGAGTACATGATTACACGCTTTTTTGGGAGCCCCTTTAAAGTGGGCAACATGCCCTAAAATGGGGTCCACCACACCAGCCCAATTGCAAGAAGATTCTCAAAATTTTGCCAGCATGTCCCCAACATCCCTCAGTCGCTGCTGGAGGTTCAGCGCTGCCCTCTCTTGTTCCTGGCCCAACCTCTGCAGTTACTGTGCTGCCCTCTGATGTTGCTGGGCCGCCCTCTCCATCTTCTCCAGCTCCACACGGCACCACTGGATGTCCCGGCTGAGGCGCCCAATGGTGCAGCGTGGCAGCTCGTGAGCTGTAAGTAGAGGAAAATGCATAAGGTCAATGATGTGCAGCATAATAGCTGATGATGGCTTGGATGAGCCTAGTTTTTGCGTAATTGTTTGGGGGAGAGGGGGTGCACTTTCCCAACACTTTAACCACTTCCCGACCGCCTGCTGTGTTTTCACAGCGGCAGTCGGGTTGCTGTGCACGAATCTGCATAAAAAGGGGGCGATCTGCAAAGGGCCGCTAGGAGGCTTGCACCCACCACACTCCAATGTCCGCTGGCAAGCTGTGATGAGCGGCCACAGGCAAAGTCATTGGTTTCCAAAAAGTGTCAAAATTGACGTTAAAAAAAACGACGCAGTGCCAAATTGCAAAAAGTGGTCTGGTCCTAAAGCTGGCAAAGCTTCCGGTTGGTAAGTGGTGAATGCCAACAATAATAAAGGTTCAGGCCCTACTTTTAACAAATGTAAAAAAGGTGTGTTGGTTTAATAACTGCTGTCTGCTGTCCCATGTACCCATAGGTGTGCGCAGCCTATTGCATTAGGGTGTGCACCCCAAACCTCAAACACACATGTCTTTCTCTGCAGCCTCAGCTGTACAGGACAGTGAATGAATGGGATAGTGCTCGTTGCTGAGCGTCTTCCTATTCATCCACAAACTGAAGCATAGTAAACACGATTTACTATGCTTCAGTTATGAATGAACATAGTGAGTGTGTTCACTGTGTTAAATTAGAAAAGGAAGAGGCCGGTAAATTACATATTTACCAGCCCCTTCCTCCACTCTCCATTTTTCAACATGAGGGGAAACAGAGGCAATAGGGGACATCTGCACCACAGGCAGTGATTAGGATGTGCCCAGGTACACCTGCCACACCCCCTGTGCACGCCTATGCATGTACCAAATAGGCATGCCAATACACAAGAAACAAGAATAGAACAGTACTTACAAGGGCAAACAGGAGGCTCCCTCGGGGACTGGGGATGTTGGGGCATCTGGCCATCTGAGTCTTCTACAAAAAGAAAAAAAGGCATTCATTGAGCATCCCAAAGTCACTACAGGTTCAACACATACATTGCGGGATATGTTTCTATTGTACCAACCTTCCAATTGGGCTGGGCTGCCCACATCTGCTGGGCTCCCACCACTCACTTTTGGGCCCTGAAAATAAACAACAACAAACAGACAATGATGCCATTTGGCTGAGCAAAAATACTTGACAAGTGGCAACATTCGTCAACTCCTACAGCTGCCCCCCCTCCTCGCTTCTATGGGATGTGGGCTGTCTGCTATCCCTCATATACATTTGTGTGCCTTCCAGCACTGGGGGCTATCCTCTCACCCTATCTGCACTAGCAAGGCTGGATTAATGGGCACTGATGAATCAGGCAGCAGCCAGTAAAGTGATACTTATCCTTTAATTTAGGCCTGACACCCCCGCCCACCCCCTTTTGGGCACCTAGCAGCACCCCTGGCTGTGTCACAATTGATCTAATTGTTATTTAGCACGTACCTTCTGGAGATGAAGGTGGGCTTACCGCCACCTGAGCTGAGGGGCCAGGGGTGGCCTCATCGGTGGGTTGTGGAGGGGGGTGGGCCGCTGCTTTCTTTTGTTTTCCTGTTGCAAAATACAAAAAGAACATAAGTGCAAAAGCTAAAGGAATGTCTGAAAACAGTCTAAAATGGTATTCTTCATATACAGTATGCTGGATTTAGAAATTACATTTGGGTAACCCCAAGGCATACAAAGATTCCAAAAATTCACAGAGGATTCTTTCTAGCTACTTTGACCAAGAACAGATCCACACACTGAATTTACACATCTACATACTGGTTACAAAAATAAATTGCTTACTTTTTTGTATGATCCGATGGATCCTGCGCAGCTGGTCGGGCTCCCTGTGTTTCAGGTCCGACCAGCGCTTGTGGAGCTGATCCTTGCTCCGTCGGACCCCGTGCTTAGCAAATATGCGCTGGACGACCCTCTCCAGCACATAGTCCTTGTGGCTATTGGGCCTTTCAATGCCCCCCTCCTGCAATCATAATGCTGGGCCTCCAGGATTATGCTGGGCCTTCAACTTTCTGTGGTTCCGACGTGATTCCACCATCTTTACTTTATTTTGTCGTTCCTGCTGCGATCGTTCGTTCGTTCCGTGGAGGCGTTGGTACGTGTCACGCCCCAGCGTCGCGGCGTACCTGAGGGCGGTGCGCATGCGCAATGTAAAGCACGGTATAAAAGACGAACGATCGAACACAAAATTGCCGTAGGTAGCAACTCTCTGTGTGACGAGCGCTGCTGTGGGAAGGACCGCTGTGGGAACGAAGGTTCGGCAGGATTTTCAGATAGAGGTGGATAGAGGCCTATACTGTTATGCTTGGATTGCAGGTACATGGGGGCCCCATGATAACCTCTCATACTTGTCAATTGTCCCTGATTGAGCAGGAAAGTCATGCTTTTTACTAAGCTGGACCACGATATCTGTGTCCTGGGCAGCATCCCATAACCTGTATTGTGGCCTCCTAAACCACCCCTGTACTGTGCACTTCTGCTCACCCCTTTGTGTTGTTTAGTCTTTGATTTATGGCATGTTTTCCAAACAAATTGATTGAAAGTAGTGATGAATATATGTTTAATTTCATCAACAATTTAAACGTACATTCTTGAGAGCAGGTGCATAAAACGGGCCAGGCTGGTAGGGGCCCTAGTGCCTTACTTTGCCCAGGGGCCCATGGTTGTATTAAGAGCGCCCTGTTGGGCAAAATGGCTTATACTGCTTAGGTTTGCTACATCATCCCTTTAATTCTGGACAGATATTAATTACTCAGGTTCTGTGGCTGATTAGGGTGGTAATTAAACTCACTTGGTGCCTTATCTGCATTAAATTAGCCTCTGAACCTGTGTAATCCATATGTGTCCTGGATTAAATGGATGATGCAGCAAGCCAAATACTGCTTGGCTTGTGGCCTAGATTTGGTGGGGCTTTTATAGGGGTATGCTGGGTGAAGTTGCATGATGCTTTGTCTTCTGTCTTGCAGGCATAATGAGCGACCGCTTCTTCACACAGGAGTTCCTGCCCAAGTTTATTGAGCTATACCATCAGCTCCCCTGCCTGTGGGATGTCCAGAGAAGAGACTACCACAATAAGACCCGGAAGGAGGCAGCTTTAAGCCAGCTGGTTGACCTCTGTAAAGAGATTTACCCCGAGGCAACCTCCAAATATGTGCGCCAAAAAATTCAAAGCCTTCGCACAACCTTTGGCAGGGAGGTGAAGAAGGTAGAGCAGTCCAAACGGTCAGGAGCTGCAGCGTCTGATGTGTATATACCTAAACTGTGGTACTATACTAGCCTGCAATGCCTACAGGGTGGATCTGAGGCTAGGCCATCCCTCTCCACCCTTCCCTCAATATCAGGGGAGGACGTGTCTCCTAGTAGACATGAGGAGGAGGAGTAGGCCGGCATCACCCAGGTATAGTGTTGGGGAACATTTTGTAAAGATACAATCCAATGATAAGAACTAAACATTATTGGCCAAACATTGGAGTCTTAACACATTTGTTTCGAGATCCAAACACAGTTGTGGCCTAAAGTCATAAAAAGTATAAATCCAAATGCTGGTGCCAGAATGCTAGTGTTTGTCATTTCTAATTATTCAATAAGCAACAGTAATGAAATGTACATTTGTTTGGATTCATCACCCACACAAACAATCATATTCTAATAATGTCACTTTTTTATACTCAGGAAAGTGTCACCGAAACGGTGACTGAGGAGGAGGCAGCTGGGCCATCACAGCCCTGTGTCCAGAATTCCTCCCCTGGAGGTTGGGAGGAGAAGAAAGAGGAGGGCCCAGGACGCCGATGAGGCTGCAGCCCAGTTCTTTAGGGATGCAAGCCAGGTCCTCCAACGAGACCCAGATGAGGCGGAGGCATTTGGGACACTTGTTGCAACCAAGATTCGCAACATGTCGGACGACCAGAAGCAGATGGCTGAACAGCTGATGCTGGAGGTGATGGTTAAGGGGGTGAGGGGCCAAATTAAGCCCACAACACGGCTTGTGGACGATGAGCCAACACCACCTCCACCTCCTCCACCACCTGCCCCATCACATCCACATCCACTGCCACAGCAGCATCCTGCCCAGTGGCAGTACTATCCCCAGGGCCCCCAACAACCCTGGTCTGGGGATTACGGCCAGTACCCCCATTGAGGGTTTTTTTTTTATTTGTTTTTTTTTGTATTTGTTTATTTTGTTTTAATTTTATACATATTTTTGTTCTACTTTATACATTTGCTTTCTGTTATATTTTGTTTCCAGAAAAATTCAGAGGATTATTTGATTTGTATTCTTTATGATTTAAAAATAAAGAATATTTAAAATAACAATACTTGCCTAAGTTTATTAAAGAAAATGCCAGGTTTCAGTTAGGCAGTTACATTAAAAAGAAAAGTTACAACAAATAGCAAGGGACCACAAACACATTCAATTCAAGGAATTCTCATATTTCAGAGCTTAAAATATTGTGGAAATGGTAAATAGAAGAAAAGAGATTGTAAATAATGCAAATTCTATTAATATCACTACAGAACAACTGTCTTTTATGACATTAGTATCATGTGTATCACTAGCAATGTGCATCTTCATTATTATCCCACTGAAAAAGATGCTAATGTGCGCCGCATTTCACTATTTGAATTGAATTGGCAATAGACCAACGAATATGCAATTGGGAAACAGAAGCCTAGTTTTACACGAACGGACACTTCCGCCCGTTACAGACTTGGCGAATGCGTGTTTTGCACTATACAACTTGTTGTACCCATCTGTTCTACACACGATACAACGATCGTATGCAAGCTTGTTGGTACTACCAAGTTTTGTAGTCTGCACATACAACTCCCATGTACGACCGTCGTATGTTCAACTGTTGAAAGCGTGCCCACAAACGATCAATTCCGCATGCAACGGTCGTGAGTACGACGTGTTGAATGCGATCGTCGTCCCGTGTGTACGAGGCTTAAGTTTTAAGCTTCCAGTTCCAGCACCACATGGAGTAGCTGTTGAACACAGCAGCTCCCACTGACCTATAGGAAAATCAGTTTACAAAGCCTGGCTGCAGCCCTCCCACTGCTCAGTCTCTCTCCCATCACCTCCAGGCACAGCATATGGAATGATACCTAGACAAATGCAGGTTCCACTCTCACCCGCACTCTCACCAGCCCCGTCTCTCAGAGGCAGCCCCTGATAACAGCATGGTGGACAGAGTGGACATGGAGCAGGGAGACAGCAGCCTACAGTCCCTTATTACACTTGCTGCAGGGGATGATCTGGCTTATGTAAAAAATGCTGAGGCTGTAGCCTCTCTCCTTTCCCCATCCATCACAGCAACTGTGGAGAAAGCAGTCCTTACAGGAACAAAACAAATCAAAAATGGTATCATTCCCATCACTTATCTGAGGCTGAAATCAGAATCTTGATGGTGCATGCAAAAGTGGCATTAAACTTGTGCTTTTCACTGACTAGAAGATCTCATGCGCATGCAGAGCTTTCCAGAATATCTGCTTCACGTTATTCCAACACTAGATCAAATTTTCTCTGACAAACCCTATTATATTGCATCTATGCTAACCTAATGGTGATCAACTCTACTTTCAATATCCCTCATAGTCAGAGGCCTTCATGCAATCACTTAACGCACAGGCCTTTGGAAGCTTACCCACATGGGATCCAAATTCTCTTTGATCTGTGGACCAATGCAGCCCCATAATGGACCCTCCAAAACATTCTAGGTTTTCTGCCCCAAATGGAGGCCCTAAGCCTTGCTGGCAGTCTATACAATCTCATTTGGTCTCCCTCACTATGGTCCCCATGCACTATTTAAGTATTTCTCTGTCTGTTTAATACACTGCCTACATTCCCCCTTGTGAGGAGTTTTCACTGATATTTTACTTCTTGATTTAGTTCACTCTTTTACCCAGGATCATCATGCACCCCATCAGATCTGATATAAGATCCCTGTGGGGGTAGACTGTCCTTTTCTATCTTAGTAATTCATCAGGAAATATTTCAAGATTGGGAAGGCTGCTAGACTCTCTTTCCCAGATGAGCTCTCGGGATCTGCCTAGAGATTTAGGTTCCATGTGGAAAAAAAGTTAAGCCATGGCTTTTCAGTGCGTCTTTGTTGTAATTTTTTCTGTTGCAATATGGTTTCTTTATTGTTCTCTTTAGTCCTATCATTCTTTATTCTTCTCCATCCTTTGACTAGACCACACGCACTTGTATATGCCCTAGGTAATGCAGAGCCTAGCCTTTCTTGTCACTTGCCAATTCACACTCATGATGCCAATCATAACCATCTTTTCACTTCCCCAAACGAGAGTTACCTCTTGGAATGTTAAAGGTCTAGTTCCCTTATGAAATTAGTGAAATTTCTTTGACATTTAAAACGTCTGAAAGCAGATATTGCCTTATTACATAAAACACATCTTCAGTCCCCTGATTTTAACCGCATCAAAAAAGTCTGGGTGTGCACAGTTATAAACTGGTGAATCAATCCATATGAATAGATCTCATATATCACATCTACAATGGAAATCTAAATTAGAGACCACTTTATGAACACTTGATTTTTTCAGAAATATATGTAATCTTCATGGCTGAACATTTGATGGGATATTTATTGTGGCTATACCATGCTAATAGAAAAGTGTTTTTCAAAATAACCAAGGTACTTCAACAAAAAAAATGTTATTTTGTAGAAAACACAATGATGTAAATTAGAGAACAGAACTAAAATTTCTGAAGGTTATAACAATGAACAATTAGTAGGAAGTGTACAGGTCCTTGCTTTGAATGACTTCAGCATATCTGCAGTCACAGGACATCACTAGTCTCTCACACTGCTCTGGTGTGATTTTGTTCCACTCTTCTTCCAGTCTCTTCCACAGTTCAGTGATCATAGTGGATTTCTTGGCCATAACTTTGTCGCCAAGCATTTTCCAGAGTTTTTTTATTGGGTTTACAGTAGATCAGGGCTCTGGGCCGGCCATTTCATTTTTTCAGCTTTAACTACTTCACCTCCGTCCGGAAGAATTTCCCAGTTTAGGACCAGAGCACTTTTTGCAATTCGGCACTGCGTCGCTTTAACTGACAATTGCGCGGTCGTGTGATGTTGTACCCAAACAAAATTTGCGTTCTTTTTTTCCCACAAATAGAGCTTTCTTTTGGTGGTATTTGATCACCTCTGTGTCATTTCTGATCACCGCTATAAACGAAAGAAGAGCAACCATTTTGCAAAAAAACCTAAATGTCTTACTTTTTGCTAAAATTCAAATAAAAAAAAAAAATATATAAAAAGACAAATATTCTTCCTCATATTTGTGATAAAAAAATCGCAATCAGCGTTTATTGATTGGTTTGCGCAAAAATGGCCACGTTTATGGATGGTGAGAATTAATTTCTGGGGTTTTTATTTTTTTTTTATGTTTTACTAGTAATGGCGGCGATCTGCGATTTTTAGTGGTACTGTGATATTGCAGCGGACATGGACATTTTTGACACTTTTTTGGGACCAATGACATTTATTCAGGGATCAGAAATTTAAATGTCCACTCATTACTGTATAAATGTCATTGGCAGTGAAGGGGTTAACCTGCAGGGGGAGATCTAGGGGTTAACTGTGTTCCCTGGGTGTGTTCTTACTGTGGGGGGGTTGGGCTACCATGGGCATGAGAGATCTAACTGATCCCAGTGACAGGGATCAGTAGATCTCCCATGCCCGCACTGTCAAAATGGGGAACCGCCGTGTTTACATCGGCGGTTCCCCATTCTTTGCCTGTGGCCGCTCATCGCTGCTCGCTGGCGGACATCGGGTCGGCCCGAGCCGCGGGCACACAGCTCAGGAGTGCGGCGGGTGCGCGCGCACCCCCTAGTGGCCATTCGCAGATCGCCGTCTTTTTACGGTGATTCGCGGCCAGTGTCCACACTGCCGTCTTAAATATGCGGTAGGCAGTGTGGAACTGGTTAAGGAACTGCTTTGCCCATTTTGCTGTGTGACAGGGGGGCATTGCCAACTCCTGCTGCAGAAAACATGCCCCAAACAATGACGCTTCTCCCTCCACCTTTCACTGACTTCTTTACATACTTTGGGTTCAGTCTTTCCCCAGTTTGATGGTGAACATTATGGGGTTGATTTACTAAAGGGAAAAAGACTGTGCACTTTGCAAAGTGCAGTTGCCCACGGCAAGTGCAGTTGCTGCAGAGCTTAGTGTGCGAAAACTCTGCTGACTTCCATCATCCAATCATGTGGAACAGTGAAAGCAAAAATGCTGTTTTTTTTTCTTTTTCCTTGCACATGATTGGGTATTCTTTGAAGCCTTACATCATTTGCTAAGCTCTGGAACAACTGCACTTGCAGAGGGCAACTGCATTTGCAAAGTGCACAGTCTTTCACCCTTTAGTAAATCAACCCCTATGTTTCCCATCGGACCCAAATAAATTAAACTTGCTTTTATCACTAAAGTGAACTTTGGATTAATTCTCCTCTGTCCACACAACATGCTCCTCAGCAAAGGTTAGTCTAGCCTTTTGATTCTTTCTGCTAATGAGAGATTTGGTCGGCTTTCAGTCCAAATCTCTTAAACGGCGAGACACTATATGATGAGACAGATCCTTACTCTGTTCAGCGCTGAACTGGCGAGCAATCACACCTGCAGTGTTGAACCAAAATCACAGATTTAGAACGACAAACCTCTCTTGCTATGGTTAAAAGGGTCATCCCTTTGCCCTTCATCTGGACAACCTGATGCCGGAGTGTTTCATTCACTTTAGAACGGCTCATCATCTTGCAAAGTCAGTGAAAACTGGAAAGTTAGACTTCCAGTGTTAAATAGGGCTTGTCAGATAATTCAACACATTAGCACAAGGTGGCAGATTAACACCAATAACTAGGAGGTATCTGAAAGTGTTCTCTAATTTTGATCAATGTTCTTTTTCAAATCTTATTGACGTTTTTTATTCTGTGCTTCAAAATATATTTTACTCATGAAATACGCTTAACAAAACTGCTCTTTTACTCTTGTTTAGATCATTTCAAATAGGACTAAGCAGTGACCTTGAAATTTAGGAAATTGTAGGTCATTCTCTAATTTTGATCTCCAGTGTACATCAGAACAAAGAAAATAGATATGAAGTAGCGATGTATACATTGTGAAAAAAATCAAAGTCCATAAATCACATTGTAAAAGTGCCCATTTAAAATACAAAGTCCAATAGCACCCATGACAATTGCAAAAGATATTTCACACCAAACTTAAATTGACTTGTGTATATAATGCATTCTGTGAATAAACTCCTCCAATTCACCACATGAAAAGTGCTCAAAATCTCCCCGACATCCAGTCTGACTCACCAGAAGACGTTGCCTTTCATAATGAAATGATCTGTAAATATTGCTCACAAGGTGTCATTTCCATTCAGTAATAGGATTTGTAGGATCCAGTCCCCTTTACTGGGCCTCCAAGCAGTCTGCATCCAAAAGAAAGAAGACTTGGATAGTGTAATACCATCACTCAATCACATTTATTGAACCCAGTTAAAAACAAACTCACAAACAATGTAAAATATATCACCCATCAATCATTCACAATATACTGTATTACTCCATTACAACAGGCTCTCATCGCAGCCACAGTGCCAAATCACCCGGTCCCCCAACTCTGAGAGCTCTGGTACATTACTGCCAGGATGGGGTCTGATGTCACTTCCGGTTGTCATGCGGTCCGACCCTAACATTTTGTCCTTACGACTTTGTCAAAGGGTCAAATTACTCTGGTAAGCATGTTTTACTAGGCATGCGGTGGAGCAACACTGTGGTGTGGTGTGCATAAGTGTGAAGAACTGCACTGCTTTTCTGCTTAGAAAGGATATATACCAAGTTAATTGTTTCACATATTATTGGATAGTGGGCTCATACACTTTCATTTGGACTTATATTTGAGTGGATCTTTTGCTTTATGATTTCTTTGTACACAGTGGGTTTTATTTTCTTTTTATTATTTTTTCTCACATTACTTTATTTGTTTCTCTGAGCGTAGCATCTATTTATATGGGTTGATTCACCATGTTGTGCAGTAGTAGCTGAGATTGTATTGCATCCGGTGGTGTGATTCACCTTTTCTTATTTACTGGGCACAGTTATCAGGTCCTTATTTTGATACATAAAGATCTTCCATGCAAGTTCAGAATGCAGATGATCAGGGATGCCTAGTATTCTAGCTTATAACAATATCTTTCAAGGTACGATAAGGCTGGATTCTCACCTATTCAATTTTAGTGCTTTTTGCATTTTGCAGATTTGCACTACAGTCCATTTAACATGGTTTCCTATGGAACACGTCTAAAATAATGATACTGCGCAGCCTTATGGAAAAAAACTGACCAATGTGTGAAATGACTCCCAAAATACAATAAATAGTGATCTTATAGGTGCAAGCTGATAATGTGCTTCAAATGATAATATCACTTATAGATGTGTGAACAAACATGTATACGATACGAGATCTATAACAAACTCCAACTAAAATAGTGAGACCACTGCTGATGGCCACAGCGTGGTTCTGCAAATAGTGCTCAAAAGTAAGTCTCTGTGGTATAACATATAAAGTGCAATATGTGCAATATTAATCCAAACGCATAAAGGTGATTCACATGTGTGATCCCAGCCAGTTTTGGGGAAAGTCTTCAGCGCTCCGCCAAAAGGGGTGCAGGGACCATATTGCAATCCCCGTCCCATGCTCACAGAACTCTCACCTCAAATACATAGGGCAGTTGCCTGTGTATAAATACTCCTAGTGGGGTTATGGTGCCTTCTCCTTTAAGACCCGTCCTAGCTGTGCTCGTCCAGGATCGATCAGCTATCATCAATCTCCCGCTCAGTTAGATGGAATAACGGTGGGGGCAAGAAAGGAGAACTCCCATAGTGTAGTATGTTAAAATAGTTAGAGATTTATTGTGCCAAAAACTTGCTTACATTAAAAGAAATAAAAGATTGCAGTGGGTATACAAAGATGGCAGCTAGTGCCTCTTACTCTGCTTCCAATAACGTACGTCCGGTCACTTCCGCCTACGTGCTACGTCACGTCACGTGACTTCATCAGGGTAACCGGATTGGACGAAATACACATCAATTTATATTAAAAACCCGGAAGTCGTCCGGCGGCCATTTTGTTGGCGTTCACATACTGCGCATGCATCGCGGCCATTTTCTAGTAGTCGCGCAGTGCATGTATTGCATACATCAAATGGTCATAATAGATCAGATAGCGGCAGTGGATGTAATTAAAACGTATGTCCTATAATCGCGATAATTGGTGGACAGTGCTAGGCGTGACTAGATGGTGTAGGGGACGCATCTACACACAGACTTGATCCATATAGTGTGACCTATATTAGATACTGCAGCAACCTGACACAAGTGTGTTCTGTATATATACATTTTTGCATACTTTGGAGACCACGTTATTACACCAGTTTTGTTTGGTATCATCACATTAACACACCCAGTGGCGCGAGGGCCCATCACACAATTCCTATGGAACACGTTCTATAGTGCAAATCTGCAAAATGCAAAAAAGCACTAGAAATGCATAGGTGTGAATCCAGCCTTAGTAAGGCTTGGTCCAACTATCAATCGTTTAACTTCCCACATAAAGACAGAGCCAATCTCCACTGGTAAGCTGGGAAAGCCTTCCGCAGGTGATGTATCATTTCCTATACCACCTCCCATAAGAAACACATGCTGTCACCATACAAAGAGGCTAGCTCATACCTCAGGGAAGCTCAGAGAACCCTTAATCTGAATAACACCTCAGCAAACAGGACCTTACGGCATGCAGCTAAACATTGCTTTGATTTATGGGCAGAGCACTTTAAAAATTCATACATAAACTTTCTGCTACATAAATATGGTAAAAAAGCTAGATTCAGCAAAGGGACACATCTTCCTACCCACATCCCAATGCTATATGACCATATGGGAACCCTCAGGTAAGACACCAAAGAAATAAAAAAAGAATCCTATTATACCTCACTATGTGCCCACATTTACATTGTTCGGTCATGAGCATCAACCTTTCTAGAGGTGCTTAACCTCCCTACAGTTTAATCATCTCAACTTGAAACCTTGAATGCACTCTTGTCTCCAGAGGAACTCTCCCAGGTGATTTACAACTTGGTCAACAATAAAGCCCCTGGCCCCGATGTTTACTCCTCTGAATTTTATAGAATGTTAAGAGAAGACCTCCAAAATACTTAGTTAGAAATTTACAATGAGGTTTGGTCAGACGGACCCTAACCACCCACAGTAAATAAGGCCTATATTAAACTAAAATAGACCCCACAGATCCAGCATCCTACCAACCCATCTCACTGTTAAACCTTGACATAAAGAATTCTCTAAATTTGTTGCCTCCTCTTTAGCTGACATTGTTCCAACTCTGATTCACTCTGCACAATCAGGATTTGTCATGCGCAGGGCCACCTCCACTATTATGCCAGAATTTCTCATGGTTCTAGATCAGGCTAAATAACACCCCACCGAAAATATGCCATAATCACCCTAGATACAGAGAAAGCCTTTGATAATGTTGGCTTCCAATGACTAGTGCTTTGCAAGCTCTGGGCCCTTTTTACACTTCATTCAAATTATGTATGCCTCACCCTTGGCCAGGCTGGTGGTATCCAGCCACTTGTTGGATGACATCAGTCTATATAAGGGAATCAGACAGGGCTGCCTGCTCTCAGCCCTTCTCTTTAATTTAGCCCTAGACTCCCTCTCCAGATGGTTAGAAGGCCCAGCGCCTCTACATGGCATAAGAATAGATGACAGAGAGCTGCATTCTTTGCTGACAATGTCTTGATTTTTTTACATCTGACCCTTCCTCAGACATGCATACAATCAAACAAATTTTTGATGATTTCTCAGATCTCTGAATAAACTTCAATAAAGGAGAGAAGTACAACTAAATCTTCTCACTGGATGCCAACACCCTCTTTCCCTGTAGCTAGAAACCGCATCACATATTTGGGCCTCAAAACTGGGAAACTGGGAAACAGTCACTCTCTTCGTATTCTAATATCTAAAATAGTGGATGACTAGTGAGTGAGTTGGAGGTGTGGATGGACCTTCCTATGTCACTTCTGGGGAGATATCATTTTCACCCGATTACCAAATTATTATACCCACGACAGACATTCCACTTTTGCTGAAGCATAAAGGCATACAAATCCTATGATGAGTGATTTCATAATCGCTGTGGCACAAGAAATAAATGCACATTGCTTTGTCAAAGCTATATCTCCCAAGAAGCAAAGTTTCCTGTGCAGCTTGATCACATGACATATTAGAGCCACAAAAGAAGACTTCCCCTTGCCAGAATCTGCATTCATCCCATACCCCTGCGCTCAACTGACCCTGCTACTGCTGTGAAATGTTTAACCCCTGAGCATCTAAAATTAAAAATGGGCAAAAATTGGGAATAAAATACATTCACTTGTTATTGTGCTGTTAATAACATCAAAAGAAAGCATGCATGAGGTCATCCAGGAAGCACCACTATTCCAAAAGGTGCCACCTGCCTTGGCTTGGATGTAGCTATACCTTTAAAGTGGCTTATGTTTTTGTTTTGTTTTTTAAATAATAAACATGTTATACTTACCTGTTCTGTGCAGCGATTTTGCCTCCATAACTATCTGCTTGGAATGGGGGTACATGTGCGTGTCCTAAGCCGCCTCTGGGTATCTATAAGACGCATAGAGGATGGCTCGGTTTGGCCCCACCCCTCACTCCCTGCTCACTGTCTGTGATTGACAGCAGTGGGAGCCAATGTCTCAGTCAATGAGAAGGGAGAGACCTGGGAGAGCCACTGCTCTCATGCGCATCGCTGGATCAAGATGGGGCTCGGGTAAGTATTATGGGGTCTGGGGGAATGCTGTACATAGAATGCATGAAAGTTAAATAAACCATTAGCCTTTACAACCACTTTAAGCCTAGGTTCACACTAGTGCTGTTGCATAATCATGTGCTATTTTTCCCCCTCCCCTCTCCTCCCCCTATGGTCTTCCTGGTCAAAGTTACTCTCTGTATATTGTAAATGTATAACTTTGCATTATATTCATTGTATACCTTTTATTAATTTTAGATTTAAGATGTTTCATCTTGGATATCTGTCATGTACGAGTATAATGTCTTATTTCTGTTGTCTTTTTGGGTTGGTGGCCCCCAGGTATAGAACTGTTTAGCTAATTAACCAATGACCCCCACTGCTGCTCTGACAGCCCCACATTGAATAAATTCTATGATGAAGACTGTATAAATTTTTACATAAACGATAGATACTGGAGAAAGTTAAATATATACGTAGATAGATAGATAGATAGATAGATAGATAGATAGATAGATAGATAGACAGATAACACAGCTTATCCACTTACAATAATGTCATAGGAACATCCCATTCTTTATAAATCTTATAAGAACCATTGCGCCAAAAATCTAGTATATCAACTTGCAGTTATGTCTTTTGTCACATATGCAGTTATTAAGATACATATCATAGGTCAATGGATTTCTGTTCATTTTGGGATTTCACTAAAAATTAATGTATAGGGAAAAGTACTGCTAAAAAGCATCAGCTTTCTTTAGTTGTATTCTTCAGATTTCACATGTACAGTTTCTGAAAAATTATTTCATTGTTGTAGATGATAATAATGAACCTGATTTTGATTTGATTGTTGTAGTTGATAATAATAAAACCGTTTTTGATGTAGCACTGTATTTCATTTCTATAAACATGCCTTGCAGGCCACCATCTTCAATACTTGTTTTCTGACAGCTAAATCATCCCTTAACCTTTTCACAGAAGCGAATCAATTGAGCCATTGTTATTATTTTTCATCCAACAGCATTCCACCATTTACAGTACATTCACAATAATATATTTCAGTGCAATGCTGTCAAATGAAGCTCCTTTTCTCTTTCTCTCTAGAGTCTCAGAGATTTGCTCATATTTTTATTGTTCAAATTATTTTGCCTTTTTTGTCCATGCAGCATAACAAAAAAAGAATAACGTGTGTGTGGAACAATTTTGCCACTGAAGAATTAGCCATTATAAATGTTATCATAATTGCTAAAATGTGTTTGTACATCAGAGTCAAGAGTCAATGAGTGAATGACCTCTCTATGGGTTACAAACAAGAGTCATGTACTATATTCTATAAGTATATAACCCCATTCATTTTTTCCCCAAGGTTAATGTTCATTTCAATGTATTATACAGCTAGGAAGGCTCTGGGTCCTTGACTTAACATTTCTATTATCTTTTTTTATTATACTTACAATGTTATATGATCGAAGTGTACTGTATTTTCAGAAGATGTACAAAAAGATGTTGGATTAAGTTATACTTGCTAATCCCATCTCAAGTGTGACTTTCAATTGGCCGCATAGCAAAAATGTGAAGGTTCATCTAATGGTAAATGCACAAGCACAAAAAGTGTGCTGAAAATAGTAGAAAACAAAATGTTACTTCTCTAAAAGTTTCTAAGGGGCTCAATAATATTGCAGAGCTGATTTCACTATCTACTCTCTGTACTCTGCCGGGGTGTGCTCCTGGCTATTCTTCTATGGAGCCCACAGAGTAAAATGCACATTTGCAAAGCTCATCATTTTGCTTTATAAATGTACAAATATTGTTTTTAGGCAGCAAAATGGCTGCAGCACAACAATATTGCTGCTTTTTCATTGGCCTCTAGGGGGCCGTCCCTTCATCTTATTGTCGACATGCACCATTTTGTGTCAGCGCAACATACATCAGTCTATTGCGGCATATTGCATTGCAGATCTGTTAGCAGTTATGTTTTACCATTCAGAATGAATAGCACCTCTTCATACCAACACATTAATGTGCATTGCAACATGTTACTGGCAATGAGATGGTGAGAAACAAGCCCATATTCTACTTCACTTGATATGCTTCTATATCAGTGAACATGTGTTAACTTGTATCAACTTGAATATATATATTAGATTGTGATTCCTAAAAAATAGACTGACTGAGGCTGGGTTCACACTGCTGTGCCGAGAGGTTCTCAGCAGGGGTCCTGAGCATCCCTGTTCTCCGTTTCAGGGACAAATCAGGCCTGAATTTTTGCCTGAATTTGGAATTGAAATAGACCCAAAGATGCACAGGACCACTGTGCTGCCCCCGGAGATGTGTGATTAAGAGCCAGGCACACTCTCCTGTCTTGTGAATTGGATGCGGGGAAACCTGCATCCAGTTCACACTAGTGTGAGCCCAGCCTAAAAATTACACTTTTTTTTACCCAAAGCAAGTAAACAAGTTCCACATAGAAGCATAAAGTTGTTAACCATTTATTCATACGTAGCCATGTGCTCCCTTGAGAGTGGCTGGCAGTAGTAGTTCACCTCATAGCTGCCCTCAATAACACTATATTTCACACATCCGCAGACACTGACCAAGCAGGCCTTGTCTTTGTTGGTTTATTTAGGGGAAATAACTTGGATGGGGATAAGGGATGACTGTGGGATGCCCAAAGAATTATAGTACAGGAAGTCCATATACACTCCTGTACAGGGAGTGCAGAATTATTAGGCAAGTTGTATTTTTGAGGAATAATTTTATTATTGAACAACAACCATGTTCTCAATGATTCCAAAAACTCATTAATATCAAAGGTGTCAGTAGGGAATAGGGGTAGGTTCAATAAAGGGGATTTATTTGGTTGTTTCTGTTCCGGACGAACCAGTCACAGACGCCTACACACTTTATATCACAATAACTCCCGTCGATACTCCACTTGATGATGACGGTCGGTGAGAGTTCCCTCGTGTACCGATGCATACTTATTTACCAATTGTTGAAATACGAAGATACACCTTGAACAAATGAACGAAACCCATTTTTTTTCACATTAAAAATCCGACCCGAGTGTGATCACACTTGACCTACGTCCAAAGGGGCGTAGGTTAAGTGTTCTGTCCTCTCA
>BLSH010026953.1:154246-174716 GCA_018402905.1 Glandirana rugosa | reverse complement strand
TCCGTAGTTTCAGGTGCTGCACATCTCGTATCTTCACAGCATATGGTTTTTTTATGGTTTTTATGGTCAGTAAAAACCAATATCGGGTGAGCTACTCCTTCCAGGAGGTACCGCCATTCCTCCAAAGCCGACTTGATGGCCAGCAATTCCCTATCACCGACATCATAGTTCCAGCAAGATGGTGCACCACCACATTATGGGTGTCAGGTCCTAGCATTCCTAGATGAACAGTTTCCTGGAAAGTGGATTGGTCATCGTGGGCCAGTTGAATGGCCCCCAAGGTCTCCCGATCTGACCCCCTTAGACTTTTATCTTTGGGGTCATCTGAAGGCAATTGTCTATGCTGTGAAGATACGAGATGTGCAGCACCTGAAACTACGGATACTGGAAGCCTGTGCTAGCATTTCTCCTGCAGTGTTGATATCAGTGTGTGAAGAGTGGGAGAAGAGGGTTGCATTGACAATCCAACACAATGGGCAGCACATTGAACACATTTTATAAGTGGTCAGAAACTTGTAAATAACTCATGAAAGAAAAAAGTTGAGTTAAAACCAAGCATACCATTGTTTTTCTTGTGAAATTCCCAATAAGTTTGATGTGTCACATGACCCTCTTCCTATTGAAAAAACAAAAGTTGGATTCAAAATGGCCAACTTCAAAATGGCTGCTATGGTCACCACCCATCTTGAAAAGTCTCCCCCCTCACATATACTAATGTGCCACAAACAGGAAGTTAATATCACCAACCATTCCCATTTTATTAAGGTATATCCATATAAATGGCCCACCCTGCATATATATATATATATATATATATATATATATATATATATATATATACTGTATATTACATAGAATGTTATGTCCCAGGGGACCAAGTACAAGCACTTGGCTCTGTTCTGATTCCTGCCTTGGTTGTTGAGCTAGTGTGTTTAATTCCTCCAACTCCCTCCCTACAGATTTGGGGCTGGGGGATAACAATGCAGGGACCTGCACTCATTGTGATTGGTTGCAAACATATAATAAATGCATGTTTCAATAATTTGTATTTATTCAATTCTTACAAATGCTGGACTATGCTTTTACGTTTAGTAGCGGCAATTTTTAGATTCCTTATTTAAAGCAAGCTTGTACTCTTAGTGAAAGTCTTGCCTAAAAACTCACACAACAAGATACCAGCTATTAATTTGACTTTGTGTTCCTGGTTCATTGACTAGGACCTGTCAAATGCCATTACACTGTCCTGTGAGAGTTGCTACTAAGGGTGCTGTTAATGGACAATGGAATAGAAGTTGTGGAGCTTTACATGTAGGTAAATCTTAACAATCAACTTATTTTATTGGTATCTTTTGGTCTGCTAAATATACTTATAGCGTCCCCCTGAACCCCAGAAGCAAGGTGGTACCCTCAGAGAGAGGGGCTGACATTTCACACCAGGGTGTAGATCTCTTTGTAAATAAAGGGAAATGGGAGCCAGTCACTTTTAAGTGAAACAAAAAATTATGTAATACTCACAATACCACAGGAAGTAGGGTTAAGGAGGGAAAGGATAAAAGACACATTTTTACAGTTCAATAGAAAAAAACACTATCATCACATAGTTACACAGACATAATACTTAACTAACACCAGTGGTGGCTCCTCCATAGAGTGAAATTTGCTGTCTTTTGACAGCAAGTCCCAAAGCCCATTGGTCGACCTTTAATGTGACTCTATGTGCACCACCGAAGTGCATATAGATACACTGATTGGCTATGGCCTCAGTCACTGGCCTCCAGCCAGTGACTGATTGGTCAGGTCGCGGGGGCAGGGCGGAACTGGCGGACGTGCTGGTGCTTGGACTGGAGGTGTCCAGCACGCATGTCTGTTATTCACGCCGGCCGGCCGTGTGAGAGAGAGTTTCCTGACTCCCCTGAGGTACATACTGCTGTACTGTGTACTGGCTGCAATACCTGTGTACTGGCTGCAATACCTGTCTACTGGCTGCATACTGTGATACTGGCTGCATACTGTAATACTGGCTGCAATACCTGTGTACTGGCTGCATACTGTGATACTGGCTGAAATACCTGTGTACTGGCTGTACACTGTGATACTGGCTGCAATACCTTTGTACCAGCTGCAATACCAGTGTACTGGCTGCAATACCTGTTTACTGGCTGCAATACCTGTGTACTGGCTGTATACTGTGATACTGGCTGAAATACCTGTGTACTGGCTGCATACAGTGATACTGGCTGCAATACCTGTGTACTGGCTATATACTGTGATACTGGCTGCAATACCTGTGTACCGGCTGCAATACCTGTGTACTGGCTGCAATACCTGTTTACTGGCTGCAATGCCTTTCTACTGGCTGTATACTGTGATACTGAATGCAATACCTGTGTAATGGTTGGAGCTTATGAGAAGTAGGAGGGGTCAAAAAGGAAGGGCAGGGCCTGGCGCCCCCCATCCTAAAAATTCACCAGCCACCAGTGACTCACACTGCACTACAAAACAAAGTATTGCTTTTCTTCCTTGAAAAACCCGCCACCACCTGCATAGGGACAAAAGAGACAAAAAAGCAGCATGAGCAAATACCACAACTTTCATGCTTGCAGATACTTTCCACCTGTAGAACGAACACAACCACAACAGCAACATTTTGAGCCTTTAAGTCAAATCCAACACTCCTGTGTTTAGAATGCCTCTGTAGACCTTTTGCTCAGCAAACATCTTTCTTTAGGAGCGTCAATCAGCACCAACTTGGACTCCATCCTAATCCCAATCTTCTGCAGGAGAGTCAACCAGCCTCTATGTGGGACTCCACACTGCCTCCAGACAGGGCAAGCTTCCATATCCAGACACCTTCAGGTCTCTTCATGCAGGCAGGCCTGAACAAGCAGTTCCAAACACATGAACTCTCCCCAGGCCACAACCAGTGGGGGGGGGGGAGCTTGCATCAACTCACCTCAAATATTTACTCCCTTTCTCATGATGCTTCACTGGCAAAAAAAACTGCTAGTGGTTGGATGGAAAAATAAATTATATTTATAGCCCGATCTCACGAATGCCAGACATGACACTGCCACCTATTAGCAGAGGGAGAAATGACAACTAGGCTAAGTTCACATTAAAGGTAAATAAATAAATGCATGTTTTCTGCAGGTAAAACATGGGCATTGATTATTTTTTCATAAGGGCCTGCACAGCATTGCACCTGCGATCAGCAGATCACAGGTGCAATGCCAGGCTCCTGTAGACACTCATACTGTAGTCTGTCAGGACACAGGACCTATAATTCATTTATTCACAGATCTGTGTGAATGAATGATATAGCGGTGTGGGCAGAGCACTGTTTTTCAATTGTGACAGAGAGGATCCCCCGTCACAATAGGGGATAAGGGAGATTGCTGCATTAGTACCATGTTACGTGTTATAATTTGTGTGTTACGTGTAACATGTTACTAAAGGGGAACTTAACTTTTAGGGAGGCAAACAAGACACGGACTATAAATTAGCATTGGCTGACTTCAATAATGCAGACTAAATTTACAGACTCCTGCATAGGGCAGAGTGGCTATATACCATTGAATGTGTTTTGTTCTATCTATCTAACTGTCTATATATCCATCTTCAATAAGTGCAAACAATTAATGTTTTGTGTTAATTAAACTTGTGAGGTGTTTTGTAGCCCTATAATACTTCATATCCTATAGTGGCCATGCTGCTCCTCTATAAATTAAATATGGAGGGGGGTGAAAATAAAGGAGAAAACAAATGCAAAAAGAAAATGTGGCTGCTGTCACATTTAAGGACTAGGAAGATGAAATATATTTTTCTTCCCCAGTTTAGATACTTCTTAATTGTTGACCCATGGAAAGTTAGGTCCTAGTAACACAGCAACACTAAATCAGAAACGCACAAAAAGGGGACTTTCTTGGCTAATAAAGGTTATAGCAAACAACATTTTCTCTTAAAGCAGAGTTCCACCCAAAAGTGTAACTTCTGCTTTAAGGGAAGGTGGCCCCCTGACATGCCACAATTGGCATGTCATTTTTTTGGGGGGGAACCGAGGACCCTGTTTTCACAGGGTCCCAGGTCCACTTCCTCTTCTGGCACCGCGGAGCCGGAAGGAAGTTCAACATTCTCCCCCTCCCACCCAGCGGTCTTCTGGGACACGTCACAGGTCCCAGAAGATATGCCGGCCATTCACAGCGTGCAGCCAAAGCTGGGTGCCCACACTTGTGATGTCGGCGCTGCACGGAGGAAGGGGAGAAAAGGGGGGCTGTGGGCGGCTGCATCGCTGGAGCCTGGGACAGGTGAGTGTCTGATTATTAAAAGTCAGCAGCTACACTTTTTGTAGCTGCTGACTTTTAATAGGGTGGAACTCCGCTTTAAACAGAACTTTTACTTTACTTTAGAAGCTTAAAATAAATTATAGGCTTACTTTAAAGTGATCTGCCATTTGGAACATGAAAAACATTACCATTGTCAGGACCAGTGCTGTCCACTGGAATTACAGTAGATTTGAATACGTTTGGAAAAGATAATTAACACAATGAAATCACTGAAAAATGTTTGCAAATATATTTTTTTTAGACAGAGTAAAGGACAAATTTGTGGATCAACAGACCCAGTCCTAACTGGCAAGTTACGACAATTTCATGTCTAATTTGTCATAATAAAAAAAAAACATTTTCAAGAGAGGATGCTTTCTGAAAAATGAATTAAATGGGAAATCATTTCCAATGGTCTTTTGTGTTGAAGAATAGAATGGGGCACATCTGCCAAAGGCCATATCAGTATTTCCCGAAGCATGTTATTACAATCTAGTTATGTCTTGAGGACAGGCTTGTGTTCAGCTGGTTCTGTGTAGCTTGCCTTTCAACTTCTATTGTTGTCTCAGACCAGTATTTTAGTGACATAACAACCCCAGTTTTACTGATTGAAATATTAAAGTAACATGTAGCATTAAGCAGTTTGAATGACCCTAATTCAGACTTTATTTTGTGTCTTACATTTTGGAAATCTAGCATTTCACGAAGGTACACAAAATAGTTTTTAAATTATCTTCATTGCTATACTTTCATACATATCCTAGAAATAAATGAAAAAAAGATGAAAATAAATAGCTGAATCATATCATAAAAAGGTCATAATTTTGAGTAAATGGATGACATTTCCACACACAGCAAAGCTCACAAAAGTAGCGTAAACAACTAGCAGTTCGTTTTTAGTATCCTATCAAAGACCTATTAACTGTAAAGCTAAAATAATGTTATCAAGTCTATCAACAAGCACAGTTGCACACAGTAATGGCTGGTACACACAGGCAGTTTTTTTGTTGTTCAACCCAGTGCCCTGAATGAAAAAATTCAGAGGAGATCGCAAGAAGCTTACAGTGCTAACTGTAATGTGATGTTAGTTTAGTGATTTCCCCGTGCGCTTTGTGTTCTGAAAGGGGGATGGACACCCCCCACCTGAACAACCTGATCAGCACTGACTGGTTTTCCAGCATGCCCATTTGAAACAAGCCAGACATTAGGCTGGCTTCTGTTGGACAGGCTGCTGCACACATTGGTGGAACATAGACCAGTTGCTATTGAACTTGCTGATACTGGCTGATATATGGCCATTTTGTTCTATCCTTAACATCAACCAGTATGCATTGTGGATTGGTTTAGCTTTAAAACCAAAACAATTGAATACTGTCTGTGATATAACTCTTAACCGAAGGGATCTCTCAATATCCTTGTTCACCTCTTTCCCCTTTATCCATTCTCTCTCTTTATATTTTGCTATCTTCTTTCCCGAGCAAGCGGATTCGCTGACAGGTCTGCCCCATGTGATAGGGGCCTAAAGAATTATATTTTGTCCAAAAAATATGAAGCCTGCCATCACTACATTTCACCTCTTCTTCCTTTACATGCCCATTTCACTGTGAAATGAGCATGTAAAGGAAAGGGGGGCACGGTCACCCTACCTTCCTTCACATGGTCATTTCCTTCCAATCCAGCAAAGTGGTCACCTAATACAGCTGAGACATCCCCATATATTCAGCAAACAGACAGCCCAATCCGGCAAAGAGACAGCCTCTCCAGCAATAAGACAGCCCAATCTAGCAAAGAGACATCCCCTCCAGCAAAGAGACATCCCAATATAGCAAAGACAGCCTGATCCAGCAAAGAGAAATCCCAATAATGCAAAGAAACATCCCCTCCAGCAAAGAGACAGCCCAATCCAGAAAAAACACATCCCTTCCAGCAAAGAGACAGCCCAATCTTGGAGCAGCTGAAAAGTACCTTCAAGAGAACAAGTAGTATACTTACCTTTCTGGTAATCGTGGGGGCAGTCCTGGGGGCCTGGGGAGAGTTGTGAGGTGCTTTTAAGTAACTTAAATGTTATTCTTAGGGGGACAAGCAGTGTCACCTTAACAGCATAATGGGATCCTGGGCAAAGTAATGCACTGGGGCCCCTACCATGGAGATGGTGACCTGTGACTTGCATAGCACACCGTAACACACAGTGGGTGTGACTAAATTATGCAACATATTAGGTGTGGCTTTAGTCTGATTAGAAATTTTAGTCACATTTTTTACAGATTTTTTTTTGCAATTTTTAATTGTTTTAATTATTATTTTTTTTGTACAATGTTGTTTGGCGGGGGGGGGGCTTCAGTGACCACTACAGATCACTCACTGTGTTCACTTAGAAATGGAAGGAGCCAGTAAATTTACCAGCCCCTTCCCTGCTCTCCATCCTGAAGATCTCCAGGTGTGTCTGCAGCTGCTGGCAGCCTGCTGTCAGCGGGTGAGGGGAGGGGGGAAGCTGGCAGGACTGCAGGGTGGTTGGGGGCACACAGGGGGTCCAGGCAGTGAGAGAAATCCAGATCAGTGCAGTGGGTGGAGGGTTTACCTTAACTGGAACTGTTTTTTTGTGGCTCTTACTGGAGCAGGAGATGTTGGCATTGCGCTGCTGCAGTGAGAGCCACAAAAGATTGGTCCCAATTATTTCCCCCACCCACTTCACTAATCACCGGCTCTATCTACTCCCCACACAATCCCCCTGTTTTGACATAAAATTTAACTACCAGAACCCCATTTTTATAAGTAATCCATAATGCTTGCTGTAATTGCATTACCTTCATAAAAATTGGTTACACTAATGTATAAAAGATACCAATCACTTAGACACCAAACGCCTCTATATTACAAGGTCCAGCAAGCTAATAAGATATATTACACATCCTAAGAGAGACATGCACTATATTGTCAAAAGTATTGGAACGCCTAACTTTACACATACATGAACTTTAATGGCATCCCAGTCCGTAGGGTTCAATATTGAGTTGGCCCACCCTTTGCAGCTATAACAGCTTCATCTCTTCTGGGAAGGTTGTCCACAAAGTTTAGGAGCTTGTCTTTGGGAATGGTTGACCATTCTTCCAGAAGCACATTTGTGAGGTCAGGCACTGATGTTGGATGAGAAGGCCTGGCTCGTAGTCTCTGCTCTAATTCATCCCAAAGGTTCTATCGGGTTGATGGTCAGGACTCTGGTGGATTATGGTGTGGATTATGGTGTGGGGTTGTTTTTCAGAGGTTGCGCTTGGCCCCTTAATCCCAGTGAAGTGAACTCTTAAGGCGTCAGCATACCAAGACATTTTGGACAATTTCATGCTCCCAACTTTGTGGGAACAGTTTGTGTGCACACCAGTGCAGTCATTTTTTCACTGCACTGCAGTCATGTTACAGTAACTATACCCATAGATTGATCTGGATTTTGGACAGTCAATGCAGTTGGAATGCAGTCAAAAATGCATCCCACTGCACCTAGTGTGAATGGGCCCTACCACCAAGCATACTGACAGTCACATTTCTAAAGGGTCTGGTGTCTCTGCTATACGAGTTTGGTAATAAGATCTCTGCATTGAAGCAAAGGTCAAGTGGGCTCTATTTAAGTATTTTTTTCATTGTCAAACCCTTTTATTCTACTGTTGCTTATGTCTGTTTTGTAATAGCTTTTCTGCAAATATTTCCTGCACCATTTTCTTTTCATTAAAACAATATTTAAAAATGGTTAATCCTAATCTCTAAATATTCTAAGTAGAAATGTAAGAACTTTGCCTCAGAAGTGAGCTGTAATTGGGATAGAAGAAGGCCTGTAGAATCTGTGTATCTGGATTTCACCAAAGCATTCCCTACAGTTTCCCATAAACACTTAATCTACAAATTGAGGTCTGTTGGCCTTGACAATAGTGTGTGTGTCACTAGTTACAGAAACGCATCCAGAGAGTAGTGAAAAATAGCATATCATCAACCTGAAAGTGAGTTTGGACTGTACCCATTAGGTAGCATTAGAGGGGCCAGTACTGAGCTGACACTTCCCATTAAATACGCCCAGTTGCATTATATTAGGGATATTAGTTCAGGACTGGCATTTCTGTAGCAGAGTGACTCCCCTAGCTGCCTGGGGAACAACTCCTCCAGGGGGGATGGAGACAAGGTTACAGGAAAGGATAGACATATACTGGTGTCTATCCCAATAACTGAGTCCCCTATTGGTGATAGTTATTAGAAGGACAGATTGGGAAATGTGTCACACAGCACATTGGATTGACAGATTTTTGGGTGGTGCTGGGGAGGACCCAGCTGCATGGTACACATTGGTACCTAAAAAGGATTTCAGGGACTTAGGGGATATATTTAAAAAAGGACCTCCAAAGCAGTATTCTCAGAAATGATGCCTGTACCTCAAGCCAAACCAGAGCAGCAGGAGGAGCTTAAGGAATGTAACAAATGACTGAGAAATTGTTGCAGGAAGGAGGGATTTGGGTTCATGGAGAACTGGGCTGACTTTTTGGATGGCTACCCGCTCTATAGTAGGGACAGACTGCATATAAATATGGAGAGTGCAGCTCTGTTGGGAGAGAAGATGGTCAAAAGGTTGAAGGAAATTTTAAATTAGGCTGTGGGGAGGGGGGTATCAGAGAAAACGAAGCCTGGCACTGAGCGATATGTCAAAAATGATTTTCTAGTGAATAGGTATGGCATTGCTAATGGTGCAAGGTGGAATCCTTGTGGCTAGAGTTTCAAAGGGAAGAGACGAATGGTAAATTTATAGTGGGCATATGTTAAAGGTCCCCTAACCTGAAGCATCAGGGGAGTGTGATGTCTTGTCACAGTAAGGAATGGAGGTGAGGCAGTGCTATGTTATTATAATGGGAGATTTCAATTATCCAGATACTGGGAAGATTGAACTGCTCACTCATTTGAGGATCGTAATTTTTTTAATGTTTTGCAGGACAACTTCATGTGTTAGTTGGTGGATGCCCCAACTTGAAATGATGCTCTCATAGATCTACTAACTAAAAATAGGGAAGGGCCCGATATTTACGTTCTACTTGAACATTGGGCATTCAACCATTTTCCAAATACCGAACACTAGGGATGAGCCCGTTCGGCGAATTCCGAACATTATGGGGCGTTCGTGGCAAATTCGAGCACCACTGAGCACCCCATAATGCAGTGCGAGGCCGCGGGGAAATTACACCGGCTGATTGGTCAAAGCATGCACATGACCTGCATGCTTTGGTCAATCACAGCGCACTCTGCAGAAAGAGCTATGATTGGTCAAAGGCAGTTGGCCAATCTTGGCTCAGGGGGCTAAGTCCACGCCCCACACTATATAAGGCTGGTTAAACAGTGGCCACACATAGTGCGTATAACGTAGAGATAGAGAGAGGTTAGGCAGTTTAGTTAGTGGCATGTAGGCAGTGCTGTATATAGATACAGTGTAGAGAGAGTATATACAGTCAGCACAGGCAGTGTAAGAATATACAGTGGGTGCGGAAAGTATTCAGACCCCCTTAAATTTTTCACTCTTTGTTATATTGCAGCCATTTGCTAAAATCATTTAAGTTCATTTTTTTCCCTCATTAATGTACACACAGTACCCCATATTGACAGAAAAACCCAGAATTGTTGACATTTTTGCCGATTTATCAAAAAAGAAAAACTGAAATATCACATGGTCCTAAGTATTCAGACCCTTTGCTGTGACACTCATATATTTAACTTGATTAGGAAAGCCACACACCTGTCTATATAAGACTTTACAGCTCACAGTGCATGTCAGAGCAAATGAGAATCATGAGGTCAAAGGAACTGCCTGAAGAGCTCAGAGACAGAATTGTGGCAAGGCACAGATCTGGCCAAGGCTACAAAAAAATTTCTGCTGCACTTAAGGTTACTAAGGTCACTGTGGCCTCCATAATCCTTAAATGGGATGACCAGTACCCTTCCTAGAGATGGCCGTCCCACCAAACTGAGCTATCGGGGGAGAAGAGCCTTGGTGAGAGAGGTAAAGGAGAACCCAAAGATCACTGTGGCTGAGCTCCAGAGATGCAGTCGGGAGATGGGAGAAAGTTGTAGAAAGTCAACCATCACTGCAGCCCTCCACCAGTCGGGGCTTTATGGCAGAGTGGCCTGACGGAAGCCTCTCCTCAGTGCAAGACACTTGAAAGCCCACATGGAGTTTGCTACAAAACACCTGAAGGACTCCAAGATGGTGAGAAATAAGATTCTCTGGTCTGATGAGACCAAGATAGAACTTTTTGGCCTTAATTCTAAGCGGTATGTGTGGAGAAAACCAGGCACTGCTCATCACCTGTCCAATACAGTCCCAACAGTGAAGCATGGCGGTGGCAGCATCATGCTGTGGGGGTGTTTTTCAGCTGCAGGGATAGGACGACTGGTTGCAATCGAGGGAAAGATGAATGCGGCCAAGTACAGGGATATCCTGGATGAAGACCTTCTCCAGAGTGCTCAGGACCTCAGACTGGGCCGAAGGTTTACCTTCCAACAAGACAATGACCCTAAGCACACAGCTAAAATAACGAAGGAGTGGCTTCACAACAACGCTGTGACTGTTCTTGAATGGCCCAGCCAGAGCCCTGACTTAAACCCAATTGAGGATCTCTGGAGAGACCTAAAAATGGCTGTCCACCAATGTTTACCATCCAACCTGACAGGACTGGAGAGGATCTGCAAGGAGGAATGGCAGAGGATCCCCAAATCCAGGTGTGAAAAACTTGTTGCATCTTTCCCATAAAGACTCATGGCTGTATTAGATCAAAAGGGTACTTCTACTAAATACTGAGCAAAGGGTCTGAATACTTAGGACCATGTGATATTTCAGTTTTTCTTTTTTAATAAATCTGCAAAAATGACAACAATTCTGTGTGTTTCTGTCAATATGGGGTGCTGTGTGTACATTAATGAGGGAAAAAAAATTAACTTAAATGATTTTAGCAAATGGCTGCAATATAACAAAGAGTGAAAAATTTAAGGGGGTCTAAATACTTTCCGTACCCACTGTATATATATATATATACATACTGCATTCAGTGTAGGCTATATACAGTGTGTACTCAGATAAGGGTCTGGCATAGATTTTAAGGGGAACTCCACGCCAAAATTTAAAAAATATTGCGTGGGGGTCCCCCCAAAGTCCATACCAGGCCCTCCAGGTCTGGTATGGATTTAAAGGGGAACCCCATGCCATTTATTTTTAAAAAAATGGCAGTGGGGTCCCCCCAAAATCCATACCAGACCCTTATCTGAGCAGAGCCACAGCCCAGGGTTGTCGGGAAGAGGCTCTTGTGCCCATCAACATGGGAACAAGGTGCTTTGGGGTGGGGGGCGCATAGCCCCCCTGCCCCAAAGCACCCAGCCTCCCATGTTGAGGGCATGCAGCCAAGTACGGGTCAGGAGGGGGGCACTCGCCCGTCCCAGATAAGGGTCTGGTATGGATTTTCGGGGGACCCCACGTCAAGTTTTTTAAAATTGTTGGTGTGGAGTTCCCCTTAAAATCCATACTAGACCCAAAAGACCTGCTATGGTCTAGGGGGTACCCCACGCAATTTTCAGCAATTTTTGTCTATATTGTCGGGTGTCGGCAATACATTACAGCCGCGAGCGATTTTAAATGACAATTTTTCCTTTAGAAATGTAATTTTGCGGCAGCACTGTTCTAAACGCATCACACATATGCACCACTTTACAGGCAGACTAAGGAGACCCCCCAGGCACAATATTTAAAGGAATATTTCTTTTTTTTTTTTTACTTTAATTAGGGGTGTTCGGCCCATCCCTACCGAACATTATGGGACATTCACTGCAAATTTGAGTGCCGCAGAATGCCCCATAATGCACTGCGAGATCCCAGTGCATTGGTGTCTTATGATCTTTGCCCAATCACAGCGTGCTCTGCTGCCAGAGCCATGATTGCCCTAAGGCAGGGTCCCTTTTGCCAATCATGGCTCAGGGGGCTAAGTCCACGCCACACACTATATAAGTCTGCTTACACGCAGCTGAATGTAGTGTGATAATGTGGAGAACTAGAGAGAGATTAGGCAGTTTGGTTAGTGGACAGAGTGTGTATTCAGGGTAGTATATACACAGAGTGCATGCAGTGTAGAATATGTATTACAGTATTGTATATATTACAGTGCAGGCAGTATATATATATATATATATATATATATATACACATACATGCAAACACACACACACATACTCTGCATTCAGTGTAGACTGTATATATATATATATTTATATACAGTGCATTCGGCAGAGTACAGTGTATAGTACACCTCAGGCGGTGTATAAATATATATATATATATATATATACACACACACACAATCTAAAATATAATTATATATATATATATATATATATATATATATATATACACACACACACACATACATACAAACACACACATATACTCTGCATTCAGTGTAGACTATATATACAGTGCATTCAGTGGTGTACAGTATATAATACTAGACATGTGCACGGCCGAAAAAGTTGTTCTTTTGTTTGTTTTTTTCTTTTTTCTGTTTTCATTTGTTTCTGGGGGTTTCCGTTTTTTTTAGTTTTTTGGATTTTTCTTTAAGATCGAAATTCATGATTTCGAATACATTCGTAAATTCGGAAACATTCAAATTCTGTTTGTTCCATTCGTTTAGAATCAGTATTTGTTATTTTCGCTATTTTGTGAATTTGGAAAAATTCGTATTCGTTACATTCACTAACAGGCAGACAAATTTGAAAGAAAATTCCAATACCAAACTCATTTAATAGTTTATAACTATTGTTATAGTTTTTATTATTTGCATTTATTATTAATTAATAATAATAATAATAATAATAATAAACTATAATAATGGTTAATAATTCATTATGTTTGCTAACAGCCAAATTTGAAAGGAAATTCCAATACCTACCTATAGGTTAATAGTTTATAACTATTATTATTATTATTATTATTATTATTAATAATAATAATAATAATAATAATAATAATAAATAATAATAATTAAAAGAAAACTATAGTAATGATTATGGTTAATAAAATTGTTTTTAATTTAATAATTGAATTATAATAGAAATTATCTGAATGTTTTTTGTTCTTTAGGATTTTAGAATTTTTGGATTTTCGTTCTTATTTTCAGATTTTCATTCTTTTGAATTGTCACGTACCTGATCTCAGGCCGAAATGCTAAGAGAGGCTCCCCTTGCGGCTGAACGCAGTATACCCCTGGAGTTTGGAAAAGGCGGTACAGTGCGTAGAGCAGCATGGGTCGCCAGTGGTGGTGGGGTGACTTGTGCTGGAGATCACTGGAAGACTGTATTGGGCTGCGGACCTGGTGCAGAAGAAACCAAGCAGTCTGTGGCTGGATCAGCAGTCTTCTGTGTGAGGATGCCCTTGAAGACCTGGCAGAGGCGTAGCACACGCAAGGTGTGGAGGCTAATGACTTGTGTAGCAAAGTCAGGAAGGCAGGCCAAGGTCAGCACAGATGATCTGATATAGCAAAGTCAGTAATACAGGCCAGGGGGTCAAACACAGATTATCAGATATAGCAGGTCCGTTAATCAAGCCAAGGGTCAGGCACAGGAGATCTGATATAGCAAAGTCCGTTAAGCAAGCCGGGGGTCAAGCACAGGAGATCAGGCAGAGGCGTTGTCCGTTTGGCAAGCCGGGGGTCAAACACAGGAGATCAAATCAAAGAGCAGGTCAAGAAGCAAAGCCGGGTCACAACAGGGATTCCACAGGATACAGGACACAGGTTCAGGAACACTGGTGAGCTGAGACAATCCAGCAATTTGTATAACACATAGGTAGCCTTTTATAGGTCAGCAATCAGTCTTATTGGTCACGCTGTGTGAGCGTATTGCGCATGCGTCGTCTTGTCATTTTAGACATTAATGGCTACATGTTGAGTAATTTTGAGGGGACAGCAAATTTACACTGTTATACAAGCTGTACACTCACTACTTTACATTTTAGCAAAGTGTCATTTCTTCAGTGTTGCCACATGAAAAGATATAATAAAATATTTACAAAATTGTGAGGGGTGTACTCACTTTTGTGAGATACTGTGTGTGTATATATACAGTATATATATATATATATACAGTATCTCACAAAAGTGAGTACACCCCTCACATTTTTGTAAATACTTTATTGTATCTTTTCATGTGACAACACTGAACAAATGACACGTTGCTACAATGCAAAGTAGTGAGTGTACAGCTTGTATAATAGTGTAAATTTGCTGTCCCCTTAAAATAACCCAACACACAGCCATTAATGTCTAAATCATTGGCAACAAAAGTGAGTACACCCCTAAGTGAAAATGTTCAAATTGGGCCCAATTAGCCATTTACGCTCCCTGGTGTCATGTGACTCATTAGCGTTACAAGTCTCGGGTGTGAATGGGGAGCAGGTGTGCTAAATTTGGTGTTATCACTCTCACTCTCTCATATTGGTCACTGGAAGTTCAACATGGCACCTCATGGCAAAGAACTCTCTGAGGATCTGAAAAAAAAGAATTATTGCTTTACATGAAGATGGCCTAGGCTATGAGAAGATTGCCAAGACCCTGAAACTGAGCTGCAGCACGGTTGCCAAGACCATGCAGAGGTTTAACAGGACAGGTTTCACCCAGAACAGGCCTCGCCATGGTCGACCAAAGAAGTTGAGTGCACACGCTCAGCGTCAAATCCGGAGGTTGTCTTTGGGAAATAGATGTATGAGTGCTGGCAGCATTGCTGCAGAGGTTGAAGGGGTGGGGGGTCAGCCTGTTAGTGCCCAGACCATACGCCGTACACTGCATCAAATTGGTCTGCATGGCTGTCATCTAGAATTAAGCCTCTTTTAAAGATGGTGCACAACAAAACCCGCAAACAGGTTGCTGAAAACAAGCAGACTAAGGATATGGGTTACTGAAACCATGTCCTGTGGTCTTATGAGACCAACATAAACGTATTTGGTTCAGATGGTGTCAGGTATGTGTGTGGCGGCAAGCAGGTGAGAAGTACAAATGCAAGTGTGTCTTGCCTACAGTCAAGCATCGTGGTGGAAGTGTCATGGTCTGGGGCTGCATGAGTGCTGTCGGCACTGGGGAGCTACAGTTCATTGAGGGAACCATGAATGCCAACATGTACTGTGACATACTGGAGCAGAGCATGATCCCCTCCCTTCGGAGACTGGGCCGCAGGGCAGTATTCCAACATGATAATAACTCCAAACACACCTCCAAGACGACCACTGCCTTGCTATAGAAGCTGAAGGTAAAGGTGATGGACTGGCCAAGCATGTCTCCAGACCTAAAACGTATTCAGCGTCTGTGGGGCATCCCCAAATAAAAGGTGGAGGAGCGCAAGGTCTCTAACATCCACCAGCTCTGTGATGTCGTCATGGAGGAGTGGAAGTGAAATCCAGTGGCAACCTGTGAAGCTCTGGTGAACTCCATGCCCAAGAGGGTTAAGGCAGTGCTGGAAAATAATGGTGGCAACACAAAATATTGACACTCTTGGGCCCAATTTGGACATCTCCCCTCCCATTCACACCAAGACTTGTAACGCTAACAAGTCACATGACACCAGGGAGGGGAAATGGCTAATTGGGCCCAATTTGGACATTTTCACTTAGGGGTGTACTCACTTTTGTTGCCAGCGGTTTAGACATTAATGGCTGCGTGTTAAGTTATTTTGAGGGGACAGGAAATTTAAACTGTTATACAAGCTGTACACTCGCTACTTTACATTTTAGCAAAGTTCCACTGGCCCACGGATAAGAAATGGGGGAGAATAGAAAATAGGCTGAGTAAGTGCCACTTAGGGAAAGAGATCTGGATCCCAAGGAAATTTAGAGAAATGGCGGAAGACACAAGTAAACTGACACACATAGTATGTAGAGAATGGGATAAACTGTTAGCACAATTGAATTGGGAATTTAATTCCCCATACACACCATTGAGTGGAACAAATTATTTTGCACCGGGAAAAAAAGAATGGGCAGGGAAATGGATTAGAACGGACACATTAAAATTAAAAGATATATTAAAAGACCGAGAATTAGCTTCACTAGAGGAATTAAGAGAAAGGGGGCATTTCCATGTAATCTACGCTTGGCGGTACCAACAACTAAGACAATTCATAAATTCACTACCACATCCACTGAGAACAGCAAGAGAATTAACAGAGTTGGAAAAAATAGTAATGAAGGAGGGTAGAAGAAAGGGAGAAGTCTCCAGAATATACAACATGATGATAGAGATAGGAAGTGAAGAAAGACCGCCATGCTTCGGAAAATGGGAGAAGGAGTTGGGGCAACAGTTAGGGGAGCACGAATGGAAAAAAATAATAAAACTGGTATTCAAATCCGCTACAGATAGTAACACCTGGGAGACAAACTATAAATGTCTCACACGATGGTACCTTACCCCAGAAAGAATGGCAAAGATCCAACCAGGACGAGAAAAAAGGTGTTGGAGGGGCTGTGAAATCGAAGGGACAATGACACATATATGGTGGGAGTGTAAAGAGATCCAGGGATATTGGAAGGAGATAGTGAGCTTGATCAAAGAAATCACGGGAGTTGCAATACCCAGAGAACCATGGGACTGCCTTTTTCATAGGACAAATCGTTCTATTACACAATACACGAGGACAATTATACCACATCTATTGAACGCAGCTAAAAACTTAATCCCCAAGTACTGGCAGTAGCCCCAAACACCAACAACGAAAGAATGGTGCCAAAAAGTAGAAGAGATCAGGAATATGGCGTACCTGAAAAATAGAGAGGAAGAGTTGATAGAGGACGAAAAAGAGAAATGGAGTAGTTGGATAAGTTTTAAAATCTCAAAGACCTACATAAAAGTAATGTGCGCAGGAGAGTAATGGGTCAAGGGAGCAGGCGGAACCTATTGAAGGAGGGGGGAGGGGGGGAGGGGGGGGAGAGAATCCGGAGAGGTAGAGTGAGAATCGAGACGGAACAGCGAGAAAAGAAAGGATGAAGGGTTTGTCATGGGGAGGTTTAGTACAGGGGATTCCGGAAATTATGTGAAACAACCCCACGTTGACAAGCTGCATAGTGATATCAAAAGTGGAGATAGTTGGAAGCGAACTGATCCGGAAATAAAAAAAAAAAGAAAAAAAAAAAAGCAAAGTTCCACTGGTGCAGGGCACTGCTGACGCCCAGATGACTTCCAAAAGTTCATTGGTGTGGGCTTTTTTCAACACGTGTGCAGTAGATCGCGCTGTTGCTGTTTGCAATCAATGTCTGAAGCGGATCAAGCATGGCCAGAACAGCAGCTGCTTACGCACCACATGCTTGACAAGTCATATGATCACCTGCCATGCAGTCCATTGGCAACAGCACCAGAAAGACCCACATCATAAAATAAGGTGGACTTCTCCTTGCTCCTCATCTGTGATCTCAGTAGAAAAGGATTCCACATTCAGTGAGGCCTTTAGTGGTGGCTGCCTCATCCCTTAATACATCTAGCAAAGAACAAGGTAACCCCCTATGTGGGACTGTAATAGGCAGCAAACACCACAACTGAATCTAAAAATCTTAGTTTATTGTGTCTTATTTTTTAAAAAAAGAAAAATTTGTCACTCAATACAAAGGACAAGTACATAAAATATGATACATACATACAGTAAACATCACAAATGTTGATCAAAAATGTATCTACAAGCAGATCAGACAGTTCACCACAGATGTTTCATTGGAAATGAAAATACGTAACTTTAGTATAAAGAAGAGAATCCGTTGTCCGAAGATGAAAAAAGAGAGATGGAAATTCGGTGCCCAACGTTCAACGTTTCGGGTCCGGTTAAGGCCCTTCATCAGGGGAAATACCAACGGAGCAAAAAAGTATATTGCTAATTCTTAGTATTTTTTATAATATATCTCAACTGCATGTATCCATTGCGGGACTAAGTTCCATTGCCAAATATACTGCTGTGAAAGCAGTATATAATGTCGTTCAAAATAAGTGATGCCCCAGAGGATTAAGTCAAAGGGTGTGCAATGTCGAGTTTAAAAATTGGCCCCCGGTTCAACAGAGGAGCGGGAAGATGTAAATACATCTATCCAGGGCCTATTGGCGGTTGCATCCCTCCTCCGGGCGATGTGATCATCTGTGATCTCAACCCCTACTATACCTCTAGTCCTCTCAAAAGCCTGCACTGAGAGGAATGAAGGTATAGCAATGGGTGCCACAAGTACCTGCAGCCAATCTGCTAGCAGTACACCACCTGTTGATTTCAGCAGACAAATTTCCCTACCCCAATTGCTGAACTGTAAAAAAAATACTGTCCCAGCCATTCACATGCTTAGCATCTAAATGCTAGCATGGCAAAATTGCTAGCACTCCAACTGCTGCTTTTTCAGCTGGTGGACTCTTTCTGTGCTGTATCACAGTGGCAGGTTCCAAAAATAAATTTTCTTCTAAGGCCATTGCAGCTCTCTACCTGTCAGGTGGAAGGCAATGTTTTGACCTCATTGGACAGGGCGGTCAGCAGCAAGGTCCATATTACCTCTGACTCATGGTCCAGCAGGCATGGTCAGGGACTTTACCTTTCCTTAACGGTGCACTGGGTAACTCTGCTGGCAGCTGGGAAGGATGCAGGACAGGGTTCAGTATTGGAGCTAGTTCCGTCACCACGCCTCCAAAAATCTGGTGGTGATTCTGCCACATCTGCCTGCTCCACCCCCTCTTATTCTTCTTCTGGCCTCTTCTGCAGAACTGTCCTCTGAACCAGCAGTGCTCCCTAAGCATTCAAGGGGCTACGCAAGCAGTCTGAATAAAAGATGCCATGCGGTGCTTCAGTTGGTCTGTCCAGGGGACAGGAGCCACACTGGGCCAGAGATTCTGTCAGCTCTGTGGGGGCAGGCTCAGAGGTGGTTGACACCACAGCAGCTTGAACCAGGAATGATTGTATGTGACAATGGCACCAACCTTCTCTCTGCCCTCCGACAGGGTCACTTGACACATGTCCCGGCGGTCTTACAATGCCAGTGCTCAGCTGGCTGACATTCAACAGGAATTTAACCTGCCCACCAACTGCCTCATTTGTGACATGCCCACCAGGTGGAACTCAACATTGGCAATGCTGCAGTGGCTGCATGTACAGCAGAAGGCCACCAATGAGTACCTGCGTGAGTATGGCACCAGGATAGGCTCAGGGGAGCTGGTCTTCTTTTCCCCATGCCAATGGCTACTGATCAAGGATGCATGCATGCACTATCCTGTCATAATTTGAGGAGGCCACAAGGATGGTGAGCAGCGACAATGCATGCATTAGTGACACTGTCCTTCTAGTCTTCCTGCTTGAGCACACACTTTGTGGAATCAAGGACGGGGCACTTGAGCCAGAACAACGGGGAGAAAGAGGAGGACTTCCTTTATGCAGATAGCATTACTATGGGGCCTCCAAACATACAGGAAGAAGAGGAGGAGGAGAAGGAGGATTGTGTCAGGATGGATGTAGAGGATAACACGCAGTAGTCTTCAAGGGATGGTTTTCAATCCCCAGAAACCCAAGGAGTTGTACGTGTCTGGAAGGAGGTAGTTCCTGACAATCAGGGCCGGCCCTACCATGGGACCGAGTGGGACCATGGGTCCCAGGCGGCACTTCAAGAGGAGCGGCACTTTGCCACCCCTTTCCACAATAACTGCTCCTCTCCCCTTTATTTTACTATGGGGAGGGGGCGGGTTGCCGCTTATCACACTGACACTGCGGGGGGGATGGGCAGCGGCGCCGCCGCTGCTGCTGCTGCCATCTATGGCACTGCAGGGCGCTCGCTGCCATGCCCGCCCATCCTCTCCGCGGCTCCCCCCTTGCTGTGTCACGGATGGTCAGGACAGGACAAAGTCAGGTGACCGTCTGGAGCCAACAGCGTGAGGGGGGAGGAGCTGCCGGCTGCACGGAGAAAGCCATGCTGGAGCCTGGAACAGGGATCGCTGGAGGCACTGACACTCAGAGCAAGTTCGCCGCCGCGGCGACGGGTAGGGGGGGCGTCACAGTCACACTATTCGCCGTTGGGCGGGGGAGGGGTATCATTTTATTTCCCCTCTCCTCGTCAATAACACCTTTCCCCACCGTTTCACGGCGAGGAG
>BLSH010026953.1:96709-112091 GCA_018402905.1 Glandirana rugosa | reverse complement strand
TAATTTATTTTCCCTATCCCCATTTATTTGTAGGGCACTTGCCCTACAAAGAAGATGATTTTAGAACAGTTATATGGCTTCTACCGTTAATTAATACTTTTCAGACACAGTTTGAAGATGATCCACATTCACCTCCATTTTTGCATTTTTTATGTTTTTATTTTTTTAAAAATATTTAAAGTTATTTCCCTGTCCCCATTTTTTTGTAGGGCACTTGCCCTACCCTTACCCCCATTTTACTTCCTTTAGCAGCCCTCTAGGGCTTTCCAGGACTTTGTTACAGCCATTTTTGTGCCTAAAAGTTCGGGTCCCCATTGATTTCAATGGGGTTCGGTGTCCGTGCGATCGTTCGGGTTCTGTCCGGACCCGGACCCGGACTTTGTCCCGAAGTTCGGCTGGACCAGCAGAACCCGAACTTCCAGAGGTTTGCTCAACTCTACCCATGATCACTCCACAGAGAGGCAGAACGGGGATCTGCCTTTGTAAACAAGGCAGATCCCCATTCTAACAGGAAAGTACACAAACCTTCTATTCCTAGTACAGTAGTAGTTCAGGAACAGTGAGCTCTGTGTTCTTCCTGTCAGTCCATCCCCCACACAGTTAGAAAACACTAGCAGGGAACACATTTAACCCTTTGATCACCCCTGATGTTAACCCCTTCCTTGCCACTGTCATTTACACAGTGATCAGTGCATTTCTTTAGCACTGATCACAGTATTTGTGTCACTGGTCCCAAAAAAGTGTCACTTAGGGTCAGATTTGTCTGCCGCAATGTCGCAGTCCTGCTAAAAATCGCTGATCATCACCATTACCAGTAAAAACAATTAAAAGTCCATAAATCTATCCCATAGATTGTAGATGCTATAACGTTTGCTCAAACCAGTATACGCTTATTGGGATTTTTTTACCAAAAATATGTACCAGAATACATATTGGCCTAAACTGATGAAGAAAAATGTTTTTTTTTACATTTTTTTTATTAGATATGTATTATAGCAGAAAGTTTTTGTTTTTGTTTATAGTGCAAAAAATAAAAACGGCAGAGGTGATCAAATATCATCAAAAGAAAGCTCTATTTGTGGGAAAAATTTATTTTATTTGGGTACAGTGTTGCATGCCCGCGCAATTGTCAGTTAAAGGAATGCAGTGCCATATCGCAAAAAAATGGCCTGTCAATAAGGGGGTAAAACCTTCCGGGGCTGTAGTGGTTAAACTGCATAAGGGGTTCTTTACTGTCAGAGCAGTAAGGATATGGTACTCCTTTCCACAGTTGGTGGTGTCAGCTGGGAGTGAGTCAAAAAACTTTTGATGGGCATATTAGCGGATGCAGTATACAAAGATATGGAAAATGGTAGTGATATAAGCACATCACATACTCACACACACACAGGTTGAACTAGATGGACTGATCTCTTTATTCAACCTTACCAGCTATGTATGGAAACTATTTAACAGTGTAAACTTTGTTACATTACTGTCTGAGCATGGCAGCAGGTAATACAGACATTTCCTTTAAAGGTCAGAATTGTAACCACAGATGCTGTTACCTGGTCATGTTTCCATTAAAACACATGGCGGTGGCTACTGTATGTGTAGCCATCTCTGCGAAGGATAAGGATGAGAGTTTAATCATCAGACAGAAAATTCAATTTCCTGGCGAACACCTGTTTTCTGTACTGCTTTCTCATAAGCTCAGATAGACTTTGCTCAGATATTAAATCTGAATTCTTTGTAATGTCATAGAGTGAAAGGATACTGGTACAATATGTGCAATGCTTAAGTGTCACTATGATTACAATAGAAGTGCTAAGGAATGTTACCTTGAAAGGTATGTTTATTTTTGAGTGTTTATAGCTATAACAATTAGATAATAGATAAAATGGATAAATCCTATGGTAAGGACAGTTGCTATGTTCCTTAACCACTTTAGGACCAGGCTTTTTCTGACACTTGCTGTTTACAAGTTTGAATCAGTATTTTTTGCTAGAAAATGACTTATAACTCCCAAACATTATACTTTTTTTTCACAGAGACAATAGGGAATAAAATGGTGATCATTGCTATTTTTTATGTCACGCAGTTTTGCAAAAGCACAATTTTTTTTAAAAATATACTTTAAAGAATTAAAAAAAAAAATTTCCTTTAAAAGCAAAAAATCAAAAGAAAAAAACACGTTGATCTTTTTCTTTAAAAAAAAAAAAAAGCCTGGATCAGAATTTTTCTGGCCTACTGGTTTCCATATTTTCCAAATCACTCACTCAAAACAAGCATGCATTACTATTGAGTTCTGAGGTAACATGGAGCTCATGATGAGAGAAGGGGGAGGGGGGCACAGAAAACTGAGACACCAGGAACTGTTTCTCAGAAGACTTAAAGTGACACTAAAGTCTCGTTTTTTTTTTTTTAGATAAAAAAAAAAACAAACATGTCATACTTACCTGCTCTGTGCAATGATTTTGCACAGAGCAGCCCTGATCTCTCCCCAGCACTCCTGGCCCCTCCCTCCTGTTGAGTGCACCCACAGCAAGCAGCTTGCTATGGGGGCACCTGAGCTGAACCACAGCTCCCTGTGTCCATTCAGACACGGAGCCATGGCCCGGCCCCGCCCCCTTTCTCTCCTCACTGGCTCACTGACTTTAATTGACAGCAGCAGGAGCCAAGGGTTTCCCAGTGCTAAACCTTTCATCCAAATTCTACGTTTCTGCATTTGTAAATTGTAAAAGCCAATATAAAGAAATACTAGTGGTAAAAAAGCCCTTGTGGATTTAATTAACATTTTTTTAGTTGATTCTCCTTTAATGGGGTGTGGCAGGGGGCGTGTCCTATGCCTACATATGTTTGCTAGTAGGTGTCCCTCATTCCCATCTCAAAATGTTGGGAGGTATGCTTACCTGAGCCTTAACTGCCCTTAACCAAGTTAACCTACAAAACTGAAGTAACATCTAAACAGCTGAGCCAATACTTACTTCAGTGCCAGCAGTGAGGTACAGTATAACAGACCTTTGTTTGGAATTATCATATTACCCCCCCCCAGTTCCTTAAGGCTACAGTACTTTCACATTGGGGCGGGGAAGGGCGGTAGTGGTAAATCGCCACTAATTAGCGGCGCATTTACCGTTATTATAGCGGCGCTATGGTGCCGCTATGCAGGTGGGACCAGGTCGCTTTTAACCCCCAAGAAGGGGTTAACAAGGGGTTAAAAGCGCCGCCACTCGGGGCTTCCGAGGCAGTGTACAGCCGCTTCGGGAGCATTGATTTCAATGGAGGGGGCGGTGTAGCAGCAGTATACACTGCTCATCGCACTGCCCCAAAGCTGCGAAGATGCAGCTTGCAGGACTTTTCTTCCTGTCCTGCAAGCACACTGTGAAAGCACTCAGGCTTTCACACTGGGGAGAATGGGGGGGGGGGTTTCAGGCACTGCAGAGGCGCTATTTTTAGCACCGCTGCACCTGAAAAACGTTCGGGTGTGAAAATAGCCTAACTGTCTGTCACTGTGATACAGTATACACACAGTTTAATGCTTATAGACAGCCACTAGATGGCAATAAAGATGTGTGGCTGACTGTCTTCAGTGAGAGATAGGAGCTAGGTACAGCGGTAGGCTGTACCCAGCTGACAGACAGGGAAACCTATTGTTTAGTCAGTGGCCAAGTGGCCTAGGATTTGTTTTGTTGTTTGTTTTTTTTTTGTTTTGCTGTTTTTCACATTGTACTTAGTGAGAATAAACTACCTTTTTGTTCTCTGAAACTGCTTTCTCGCTGTGCCTAAATTGTGTAGTGAATCCTTCCAGGGGGTCAAACACACCCGCTGCCGAGCTAACCCCCATACAATATATACATACATACACACACACACATACACAGTGTCTCACAAAAGTGAGTACACCCCTCACATTTTTGTAAATATTTTATTATATCTTTTCAATTGATAACACTGAAGAAATGACACTTTGCTACAATGTAAAGTAGTGAGTGTACAGCTTGTATAACAGTGTAAATTTGCTGTCCCCTCAAAATAACTCACACAGCCATTAATGTCTAAACCACTGGCAACAAAAGTGAGTAAAAATATCCAAAATGGACGCTACACCCCCTTGGTAGGAAGGAGCCCTAGCAACAGGCCTACAGATTTTCTTAAGCCAAGATCCAGGTCCCTACATTTGGATACCAGTCCTAGGGAGCCTGAGCTCACATGGACACATGCCCCCTCTTTACTCAGTCTGGATATTTCACCCCACAAAGTGGCCGGCAACAGAAGTCTCCTGTGCCACTTGGGCATTTCTCTGACCTAACGTACAGCCTAAGAGATGCTCTCTAGTATACCAAAGGGTATAAGCATAAACTATAGGTACCGGCCCCCACAAAGAATCACATCCAGTGCACATGCAAGTGGTTACTTTTAAAGCATGATTTTGTGATACAAATATTAGAAGGGTTTGGTGTTAATGTAAGATGGGGTTCCACAAGACCTCCACATACAACTCTCCAACATATTAATCCCCCTGGTTTGGAGCCTTGTTTGCTACAGCCAACAGACGTAGGGTGAATTAAACCTGCTGTCAAATCATAACAATACTAGATTGACAAATAATACCCCCCTACACTTTTCCTTACTCCCTTCTTAGATAATTCACCTTCTAGAATGGAGCCCCATCTAGCATGATTACAAGATATGGAGAAAGATACAGGATCTGTGGCACTGCAATAAGTGATGGTATTAAGTAAATTACTTTATAGACTCCAAGGTAAGGGTGCCTCATTACTTATCCCATGCACCCTTCAGAAGACTATCTATGCCCTTTCTTAATGCTACAAAGCCCTGGTCCCACGTGAACAGAGGGAGGAGATGCTGAGAGAGATCCTCAACGTATGTGGCCTAATACCTGATAATGCGATATTTTTAACACACTTATGACACATGACAGCCCAAGTTGACAGATCTGCCTCAGCGCATGTCATGTTTTGAATGAGGGGCCCGCATGCAATGACACTCGGGCAACCCTCCCCCCCCCCCCTTTACTCTAATGAGTATCGCTCCCGTCAACTTAACCAGGTTCACCCGCTTGCTTCTCCCCCTTATGCAAACCGTCCATGTTGGGCATAGGAGGGAACTAAGCAGCTACCACATACAGCAGGTCAAGGGCCAGAGCCACCTCCCAGAAACTGAGTGAAGAGGGACTACCCCCCTCTCACTTCATAGAGAGAAAGTGACCTGCAACTATACAAAAAGAAGCTCTCCACCACTATTGCTGCCTACCTTGCACAAAAGAACTTCATACCACCCACATACAAAACAAAACTAAATCCTAAACCTGGGTGAGCCTTAGGCTGCCACCCACCAGTCCTTAGATTTTTTCCAGTGGACTGCTTTTGTGCAATGTGGTTGGGGAAGAGAAGATAAGCTATTTGTGTGTAGTTATATACTTACCTACATTTAGATAAATGCTTATGATCGGTAACAAGCAAGCTCCCTTAATACTTCACTGAATAATTCCAGGAGAGCTCTCTACACTCCCTAAGTAATGTTGAGTGCCCACAATACTGAAGGCCTTAGCCACAATTTGATCCAATAGTCCCCATGTAACTACTGGACCTACTATGACTGCTATATATTTAAAATGTGTATCACAAGGACGCATTTTGTAACCACAGTTGGGTATAAAGAACTTATATCACCCAGCGCTCTAAACGCTTCACCCCGAATCTCAGCAATTCGGACACAGACACGTCCCTCTGCCTTCCTTTATTCTACCGAGTTCATGGAGGGAGAGACCCCCGACCCCAAACAGGGAAAGAAGTCGGGGACTCACCCACCTATGCCTAAAAGAGGAGACCCACTATGAAATAGAGGTCGCGGCACGACTCTAGTGACCTTTTAGTTAAGACTCTTGACCTTCCCTGGGCTGTTGTGGAGACAGGAAAGATGGATAACGCCCACCCCTATCCCCGGGTTCTCTCTTTTGCCTCTCCCCCTTCCCTTTTCTCCCCCCCTTCTAGCCTGACTCCACCCCATTATTTCCTCCATACCCCCTCTCACCGACCCCCCCGCCCTATCCTTGCCAGTTTAATGAATCGCACCTACCCACCCGCAATTCGGGCCACCGAACACGAGACCAAAGAGACCACGTGCTCACCTTAACCCTGCACTAACGTATCTCAACCAGACACCAAGTCATAGAAGAAACGTTAACATCCCTAATGCGCACGGATTGCAGTTTGACCTACGCCTTCAGCTGACGTCCTACAGATGTGAGCCCAGGTGACCGCGAGCCATCCAGATATGGAGGTATTTATTTATATGCTGCCCTTTTAATCAACCTGTGGATTTACCACTCTTTTCTTTTCTTTCTTTTATTATATAGAATCACACTCGGTTATAATACTCTGCTATGTTATTATACATTTACAATGTCTCTACTTGCCCGATACATGATCCTATACAACGGTACAATTTCGTTATTCTGTATCATTTATGTTATTATATATCTCTAATAAAGCTTTTATTGGAAAAAAAATGTGTATCACAGGTATACAATTAACCCTATCACCCCGTACCTCCACAAACGAACCAATGCAAAACACTTTGCCCCGTTGGCGGTGGGCTGAGTGGATCACATCCTAACCTATCCAGCAAGGACTTCACCAACCTCCACACAGTGTACATAGCACAGCTTCGGTCTCCTATGGGGACGTGTGTTCATTACATACACCGTACCATACCGACACATACCATCATTAGACAGAAGGGCTGGTTACCTCTGTTGTCGGATTGATTTAGGTAGGTGGCTACCCCCCATCCCCCCCTCCAAGGCCTCATTCTCCCCCTCCCCTCTCTATATCCCTCCTTCTGCCCCAGCATCTGCAACTGACTTATTGATACCCTACCATGGCACAGCTCAAGTCGATAACCCTCCTCCTCAGGTCAAGCTCTACTCATTGAATGTACGAGGGCTAAATACGCCCGAGAAGTGATCAAAATTCATTTTAACCCTACAAAAAAATAAAGCGCATGTGGTGTTTCTTCAAGAAACCCACTTTTGAATGAATAGCACCCCTAAATTGCATGATAGAAATTACCCTATAGTTCTCCATGCCACCAACACAACCTCCAAAACCAAGGGAGTATCCATTTTTATCTCCAAAAACTGCCCTCTCAGGATTAAAGAAACGCTGAAAAACATAAATCATATACATACATAAATTGCTATACTTCCACCAAATTGAATTGATAAGGATAAATGCTAAGAGATATTGTGAAAAAACATGTAGAAAAAATTAATAATGATAGTCCAGAAAATCTTGTGAAGAAAGTACGTGATTAAAAAATAGGAAGTTGACATATCCAAAAAGAAGTCCTAAAGATATCCAATAAGACAGGACACTCCAACTTTCCGCCACCGTGACAAACGTGCAGACACCTCCAGTGATAGAGGAGAGGTAAGTGAAAGAAAATAGAGAAACCATCTAACCAAGGAAATGGTACCCAGAATCAGCGGATGAGTGATGGTAACACATTACGCCCTCAGGGCATGCAAAGGAGAGTGTCCCATCGCTCACTGGGGAAAAAAAACGGGCCTTATAAACCCTCTGGTCCCCCTAAAAAAGTGCCCTATCAATCCTCAAAGAAAAATTCTTCCTACTATCAACCAAATAGGAGAGAAAATGTTGATATTGAATATGATGATTCTCCTGTTAGGGGTCGTGATAGGCCCCCCTCAATATTCAATACCCACCCATAATAGGTTTAATCCATTGAGGGAGCATGATGGATATCCCTATTATGAGGAGGGGCGTGACTTCGCGGGGTATCAGACCCCTAGAGGAAATAGGAGGGAGGAGAACTACTATCGGACCCCAACATACTACTATCAGGGCCCCCCTAGGCAAGAACCATATGGTGACTGGAATAATTCCCAGCAATGGGGTTTTCCCAGATCACATCAAAATATGGCAAGGCCACTAGAAAGAAGAGAGGAACTAGAGGGGGGAGGAAATCGAAACAAAAGGAAAAGGGAATAAAAGGGGAGGGTGTGTTTAACCTGAGTGGAGTAGATTTATCCCCAGAAGAGCTATCCATATTAGATAAGGGCCTCAAGTTCGCACCTCCTAAACAGCTAAATAAATTCCAAACGTATATGGATATCCAAAAGTTTACTAGAAAACTCAATGTTAAAAGATACATTCTGTCCAACCCCATTAGGTCTAATGTTGTTAGTACGAATGGGATTCGGCATACTTCTTTGTCGAATGCCTCATTGTTCAATCCCCCTGGAGGAATGGCCCCCTCACTTAGAGATGTCATGATAAGGGATCTTGAACAGATAAAACTGAAGCAGGCTAGATTGAATGCATCATTACAGAAGGGTTTGGATCAATTATGCCAGAATAAAAATTTGGTAATACGGCCTGCAGATAAGGGGGGGGGGGATTGTTATTTTGAACAAAGCTGACTATCTTCAGGAATTGGGTAAAATAGTTGGGGATAAGGACACTTATGCCCCCCTTCTATCTGACCCTAGAGCTAATTACAAATGTGATTTGGTAAAAATAATAGATGGAGGATACAAGAGAGGTATTATCAATAAAAAGGAAAAATCTTTTTTGGTACCTGCAGCATCGAGGATCCCTATTATTTACTATTTACCAAAGTTACACAAGGACCCAGTCCACCCTCCGGGCCGACCAATAATTAGTGGAATTAATTCCATCACGTCCTGCATAGGGAAATATATAGATGTTTTCTGCAGCCTTTGGTAAAATCACTGCCCGCTTACATTAAAGATAGTAGACATGTGATAAATGTGTTAAAAGACTATAAATATAGGGAGGGGGTCTGGATGGTAACGGCAGACGTCACCTCCCTGTATTCTAATATACCCCATCAATGGGGAATAGCGGCTGTCGAATCTTTTCTCAGTAGGGACAGGACTATTTCGGGGGTACAGAGGACATTTATAATGGAGTTGCTTGTGTACGCTACTACACACAACTTCTTTTGGTTCCAGGGGAGCTTTTATCTGCAGCATAGAGGGGTGGCCATGGGGGTGAAGTTTGCCCCCAGCTTGGCCAACCTCTTTATGGGCAAATGGGAGGAGGACATCGTCTACGCCCACGTTAGGCCTCAGTTGGTCTTGTGGATGCGATACATAGATGACGTCCTCCTCCTATGGGATGGTCCCCTGGAATCACTTGAAGACTTCATGTGTGAGTTGAATGCCAATGAGAGGGGTATTGAACTCAAGTATGAAGCAAGCCGAGAATCTATCACTTTCTTAGACCTAAAACTTTGGGTTGAAGATGGTCAGATACAAATGGCCACCCACTTTAAGTCAATAGATAGGAATTCATACATCCCAAGAGATAGCTGCCATCATAAGGCATGGCTTGATGCAGTGCCAAAAAGTCAATATCTTAGATTGAAGCTTAATAGCAGTAAACCAGAGATCTTTACTGAGCAAGCAGGGATCCTAACTTGCTAAAGGCTATGAGCTTGACACCTTGGAGCATACAATTTCTATGGTTGAATCACTAGCGAGGGGGGTGCTGCTGGAGGAAAGGCCAAAGGAACCTGACCTCAATGGAGATTTTAGTGCTCCCTTTATTACTGTTTTTTCAACACAGCATTACCAAATTAAGAACTTAATTGGTAAACATTGGCACATTATTAAAAATGATCCAATACTTAATAAGGTTTTACCAGAAAGACCTAAGGTAGTCTTCAGAGGAGTCCCTTCCCTCAGAGATAGGTTGGCCCCCGGGGTGGTTAATCCTCCGGTTGAGAGACCCTATTTCTTTGGGAACATTGTTGGTTTCATAAATGTGGAAGATGTGCAGTTTGCCAGATTAACGAAATTAAAAATAAAAAAACTTTAGAGTTTAACCACTTCAGCCCCGGAAGGATTTCCAGCTTTAGGACCGGAGCCCTTTTTGCGATTCGGCGCTGCGTCGCTTTAACTGACAATTGCGCAGTCGTGCGACGTTGTACCCAAACTAAATTTGCGTCCTTTTTTTCCCACAAATAGAGCTTTCTTTTGGTGGTATTTGATCCCCTCTGCGTAATTTCTGATCGCCGCTATAAACAAAAGAAGAGCGACAATTTTGCAAAAAAACCCAAATTTCTTACTTTTTGCTAAAATACAAATCAAAAAAAAAATATAAAAAAACATTTTTTTTCACAGTTTTTGGCCAATTTATATTCTCCCTCATATTTGCGATAAAAAAAATCGCAATCGGCGTTTATTGATTGGTTTGCGCAAAAGTGGTCGCGTTTACAGATGATGAGAATTCATTTTTGGGGTTTTTATTTTTTTATTTTTTTTTTACTAGTAATGGCGGCGATCTGCGATTTTTAGCGGTACTGCGATATTGGGGCGGACATGTCGGAACGTTTTGACACTTTTTTGGGACCATTGGCATTTATACAGCGATCAGTGCTATAAAAATGCACTGATTACTGTGTAAATACCATTGGCAGTGAAGGGGTTAACCTGCAGGGGCGCTCTAAGGGTTAACTATGTTCCCTGGGCGTGTTCTAACTGTATGGGGGACTGCCCTAACAGGAGAAGGGAAGTGGTCACAGCCTTCACGTACAGGAAGGCTGTGATCACAGCCCTTCCCCCTCACACAGAGCGGAGGTCCGTGTTTACATACACGGACCTCCGTTCATTCACTCCGGGGGGGCATCGCGGGTAACCGGGGCGGCAATTGAAGCCGCCACACCCGCTCCCTGGCCCCCCCGAACACAGTGAGCGCGCGCGCGCTCACTAGGCTCTGTATCGCGGCCGCCGTCGTATGACGGCGATCCGCGTTACAGAGCCACTCTGTCGCCGTCATTTGCCGATCAGCCGTCGGCAAGTGGTTAAACCTAATACCATCCCTCAGATGTTTTGCTATAAAATCCTTTATTTCGTGTAATACCACTCATGTGGTTTACCTTATCACATGCCCTTGTGGGCTCCACTATGTGGGCAGAACTGTGAGGCCCTTACAGGTGAGACTGAAGGAGCATATCGCCAACATTAAAAGAGGATTTAAAGATCACCCCCTATCTTAGCACTACAGGGAGAAACATGAAAGGAACCCTAAGGGAACATCGTTTTTGGGCATTGATGTGCTGAAGGTGCACTGGAGAGGGGGGGTGAAGAGGAGGGAAATATCCAAGCTCGAAATGAGCTGGATTTATAGATTACAGTGTTTAAGGCCCAAGGGTCTAAATGCTGACATTGAAATAAATGATAATTCGTAATAGCTTGCCTCCTGATGTGTCCCCGACTTTGGAACCTTATTAGTATCCTGGAACCATTCTTTGGGGCGGAGCAAGTATGTGAAAAAGGGTATAATAGCTTAAATATAGAATGTTTTACTACTAGGGGTTGGACGGGAGGAAACTTATGAGAATTTTTCTTGCTTTTGATGATTTGAACTTATGGATGTTAAACTGAGAGGATCTCCTAGAGGAATTGAGATATATGATATTTTTATAATTTTTTATGATATGTTTTATGCTTTATTATATACATTTTATAATTATTTGAGAATTGGATTTATTTTTGTGATCTATAGAATGTCATCAAAATTTACCTCTGATGTCCCTGGTTGTTGTAACAACCTTTGGGGAATATTAATAAATATATCGGAGAGTTATATGACTTTTTTAATGATCTGCAGTGAAGTCTATGGGATACTGATCCCCGTTCTAACCGTATATCTTATAATTTATACATGCTATCTTCCTGTGCTGAGCAACTAATGGACGGGCCGATGATTATTACTAAAAGTTGATCGATCTTTATGAATGAGGCTCGCCTGTTTCATACTCTAAACGAGGTTTGGAACGCAAAACAGGAAGGGTATGTGATGTGCAGTCAGAGCGAGGCTTGGAATGCAGATAGGGAGTATATCTAGTGGTGACGCAGGACGTTGCCCGTGCCCCAGGAAGACGTGACCTATCACAAAACATGTTGGGCGGAGTCTGCGTACCTACGTCACCACGCCACATGTTTGATCCCGCGAGTACGGGCGTCCTATTGATTTGCTGGCTTTTACTTTCTTCATGCGCAATTTATATGTCTAAAATCATAGTCTGGTACAGAGGCTATCGAATCCTGGTGACAAAGGAGGATCGTTGCGTCTACCATCTAGACCCTGCAGAGGGCTATATCTGCCTGTGAGCCTTGACCCTTGCTAGAGATAATGGGTCTCTGTCTCCGGTAAGGGTTTTCACTTACCTCTCCTCTATCACTGGAGGTGTCTGCACATTTGTCACGGTGGCGGAAAGTTGGAGTGTCCTGTCTTATTGGATATCTTTAGGACTTCTTTTTGGATATGTTAACTTCCTATTTTTTAATCACGTACTTTCTTCACAAGATTTTCTGGACTATCATTATTAATTTTTTCTACATGTTTTTTCACAATATCTCTTAGCATTTATCCTTATCAATTCAATTTGGTGGAAGTATAGCAATTTATGTATGTATATGATTTATGAATATCACATTGGTTTATACACTAGCTTATGATTTAGCGCAACAATATTTTTTACTTCTGGTTTTTGATTGGTGGAATATCGCATCCAATTTTTTGTTGCAGCTGTCACTTTTTTCTCAAGCGCGGTATTATTTTTGAATGTTTGTGAAAGCGCTGAAAGACGACCATGGCCGATACTTATTCCTCATAGGGGAAATATTTGGCAAACACATTACTTTGGCCAACCACTATGCGCCCAGCAATTTCCAGGTCCCCTTCTTCCTTAACGCATTGCAACTCTACCATCTTTCCAAGCTGGAATACGGATCGCGCGGGGGGCAGGATACTTCCTCCATTTCCTCCTCAATCCTGTATAGTGTTCTCAAAGCGATCAAAACACAACTCAGTAACCTAACCCTTCACGACTCATGGGGGGTCATTTACTATAGCGTTGCTGCAAAATAGCGGCAAAATTGCCTCAAAATATCGGTAAAATGACCGCGAATCGCGGTAATTACCGTGATTCATGGTAAATAGCGCTAAAACGGTATTCACAATAGCGCTGGCGGTAAATAACGGCCAAAATGGAATTCACTAAAGCTCCCAGGTCACAGATAACAGCCAACTCCTTACTCCAGCCCAGACCTAGAGTTGTGCAAATAGAAATAATGTTTGGAGCATGATCTGATCCCCTAAATTGTACTAAAATATGCGGTATATTGTTTAAAGATAATCTGCTTTTAAACTGTGTGAAAAAGTAATTTCTACACTGAAATATCTTAAAAAGTCTGAGAAGAGATAAATTCCCCGTACTTGGATGGAGAAATTGGTGCATATCGTATGTCCGACGCGTTTTCATGTGAAATGCACATTCTTCAGGGGCAATGCACAGAAATCTACAAGATATATATATATGGTAGGTGGTAATGCATCCAAAGGAGGGAAAATAACCACTCCTTGCCACAAAAAATATTGTTATACTTACATGCCAGTGGAATATGGACTGCAGAGCATGGCTATGCTTTCCCTTTCCTCTCTCTTATCTATCAGTTACTACCACTATCTAGTTATTTAATACACACCATTGGTGTTGGATTCAAGTTCTTCCACATACCTCTACACACACCGTGAAACAATTCTTATATATACTTACCACATTGCATGCTGGTTAATTTTAGAACTTGAACCTCCACGATACACCTGTGTGGTAATATAATAATACTCATTCGCCTTCTTATGGGGTTCATGCTTATGCATCTGGCTCTCCCTGGGTGTCCTCCCCCCTCAGCTCCAATACAGGCGTATTGGGCGGCCGGCAGCCCCAGGTCCTTTGCAGTCCATATCCCAATGGCATGTAAGTATAACAATATTTTTTGTGGCAAATAGTGTTTTTTTCCTATCTTTTGATGCATTATCACCTACATTATGCATTTGTACTGATATACCCTATATATATATATATATATATATATATATGTTGTAAATTTCGCTGCATTGCCCCTGAAGAGTGTGCATTTCAAATGAAACGCGTCGGACCTACGATATGCACCAATTTCTCCATCCAAGTACCTTGGAACCAGTGATCAGAGACTATGATAACAATATGCTTTTATACATGAATTACTATTGGTTTGCCCCCCTAAGGGGTTGCGACATTGTATACATTTTTATCATTGCTTACATGTTATACTCCTGTTAAGCCCACTGATGTGGACACATGTGATTGTATTTATACACCTTGAATAAAGATATATTTGGTAAGTTTGATGAACCTTTGGCTTCGCATACCCACCTCACTCAAAGTCCCAAACCTTCTCTCTATTATTAATAACAGGGATGGAGATGTGCGTCAGCACGTCTCATTTAAAGTCCCAACCCCTCTCTCCCCATTTCCAAAACTTTCAACTCCGGTTTTAAATTCTGTCTCTTGCTGCTCTATGCTTTATTATGCACATCCTTCTTCTTTCTATAGTCAGCTTTTAGGCTCACCAGCTTTTCTTCCTCCTTTGCAATTTGCACCAAACGATCAGCAACCCATTCTCTGAAAGCGGGGGTAGACACCCCTTTTTTAGGGCCATAGCCGAGGTCTTCAGGTGAAGATGAAGCTTGAGAATGCAAGTTGGATCCCTCAGGGGGACCATCGCTCGGGTCGGTCCCAGAATCTCCCATCCTCACTGGGGCCAGGTAACTCACCTGACCCCTGGTGTCTGGAGAGGGAGAGCTGCAGCACACACAACCTCTTTGCTGATGTGATTGGCTCTGTGTTCTCTGCACAACACTGCGGTATATGTCAGAGCTATATAAATGTGTAGCACCCTCTAGTAGTGTGCTAGAGAGTATAGGCAAATTTAGGCAGGCCTGGTTTGTATGCTGGGCCTGTTTGTTTTCATTCTGGACTGGGAGGGTCTCAGGGTAGAACCTCCCACTTCTTTCCAGAAGCTTCTGGTGCATTCTGGAAAGAGAGGTGGAGGGGGGTGGAGCCACCTGGGGTATTCTGAGGAGCCCTGACCAAGCTGGATTGGTAGGGGACAGGCCTCCTCAAATACCCAGGGTCAGCCCAGCTGGGGAGGAGTTGTGTGGAGAGAAAGGTCTTACGTGGTCTTCGAAGACCTTTCTTCACCCTCCAAGATGGGACTCTGGGAGGGTCAGGTCTTACTTTTGTTTGTCCGGGTCGTATGTTTGGTCCGGACGGATTTAAACGGATATGAGAGATCGTGTGATGATCTCCCACGATGTGTAAATATATCGAGACTGTATATGGCGTCACAACACGTCTCTTGTGTCTCGGTTAGTGTAGTCGTTTCTCCAACACACACGACGTCGAGAGGGAGAGGTCTGTGGTCCCCAGTCCACTCAATGGACCGGGGTCACTCCTACCCTCTAAGACCCTGGCTGGGCTCGCTACCAGGGGGACTCCC
>BLSH010026953.1:56250-67963 GCA_018402905.1 Glandirana rugosa | reverse complement strand
GTAGCGATCGTTGTTCTATGCAGAGCTTGATCTGCAACTCAAAGCAGCGGTATGTGAAATCTCTAATTTCTGCTATCTGTCCTCAGAGCAACAGCACAGACAGCAGTAGTAAAGTAATCTATCTCAGGATGCAGGATCAGGTCTTAAAATGTCTCAAATCTGTCCCTCAAGCTTTCAGCTTCCTTTCCCTACACTAACCCAAGGAGCATGTGACTGCAGCACTGTGACTCCAGCTTATAAAGAGGCTGGGTCACATGATGCACTGGCCAATCACAGCCATGCCATTAGTAGGCATGGCTGTGATGGCTTCTAAGGGCAAACCAGTGAAACGCTTGTTGATTGGCTGCCCTGCAGCTTCTCAACACGTGGAGTAAAATAGCAGAACCCCGGACCGAACCCGAACGATTTTTGAAATGTCCGGGTCCGGGTCCATGCCACGGACACCTGAAAGTTCGGTACGGACCCGAACGTTACAGTCCGGGTTCGCTCAACACTAATTGTGACCCTAAAATGAATACGATCAACCATATTTGGGAACGGGAACTAGAGATAGACCTCTCAGTATGCACACACACACAAAGGGCCGACCAGCAATTCCACGCAAGAAAATGGTTACAAAATATACTCAAGGTGGTACAGGACCCCAGACAAACTTCCTAAATCCTTCCTTAATGTCTCTCTGCAATGTTGGAGATGCAGTAAGGAGCATGGGTCCTTACTGCACATCTGGTGGGAATGCCCTATCTTACAGCCCTACTGGAAAGCAGTACACCAACTAATATCTCAAATAATGGCTTACACACCAGACTATACCCCGGCACAATTTCTCCTTCATCACACATCTATACCCCAATCTGCCAATAAAAGGTCTTTAACCCTTCACCTTTCCAATGCAGCCAAGATGTGCATACCCCTGCATTGGAAAGACACCGCTCCCCCCAGTATATCAGAATGGCTTAAACGCGTAGGGAAAATTGCTGAAATGGAGGACTTAATCCATCAGGCTAATGAGACACCAGCAAAGTTCAACAAAATCTGGGCATGTTGGCTACATTTTTCATAATCTGCACAATTCCTGAGACTGCTTAAAACATAACGAAACTTGACCTGAGGACATGAACGGACCTCTATAAGAAGGTCGCACAAATCTACTACTGATAGCCTTAACCCATCACCCCCCCTCCCCTCCGCCCTTCATCTTCCTCTCATCTCCGCTTTGAATTAGCCCTAGCTTCAACACCCTAACACTCTATATCAGCATCCATTACCCAAGAGAGACTAGACATCTCCACAAATATTCATGGATGAAAAAGAGTCCAATACAAGCTAGCCAACCCCCCCAACCCACCCCATCCCCTTCCTTCCCTGATACCTATTTCACACCACCATGGGGAATGAATTCCCCTTCAACGAGCCACAGCACTACTTGCACAGATGGAAATTAAAATGAAATCTTTGTTTGTTATTGTTATGATCATTCAATGTTGATGTTTACTTAGATATATATGCTTCAATAGAGATGCCTCGCATCTCGTGAACAGTAATGGTTCTGCTAGACTCATATCCATTATCACTATGGCACGTTAGTTATCCTTACTCTTTGATGTATGTACCAACAGAAATTTGACAAGGAATGGAAGAATGAAGATGGAATGGATGCGCCCCCACCGGTTCACAGTTTGTTCCCATTGGGGGTGATCAGGTGGTCTGGAGGCATATCCGACATCTCCTACCGCTCGCTACAGTGCACCTCTTACCCAGTCCTCCATCCTCCTCATGGCATGCTTACAGTTGCCTCTCTGCTGTTACAAATTTGCTGCTAGGCTGGCTAAGTTTGATCTTGTACCCATATGTTCACCATTACTTGTATATGCAATGGAAATTACCTCATTTGATTGCTTGTACACTCTTTTTTCTCATATGTAAACTTTAATAAAAGTTTTTGAAACAAATAGAAAAAAAAATCCAAATTGGGCCCAAAGTGTTAATATTTTGTGTGGTCAACATTATTTTCCAGCACTGCCTTAACCCTCTTAGGCATGGAGTTCACCAGAGCTATACAGGTTACCACTGGAGTCCTCCCACTCCTCCATGACGACATCACAGAGCTGGTGGATGTTAGAGACCTTGCGTTCCTCCACCTTCCATTTGAGGATGCCCCACAGATGCTCAATAGGGTTTAGGTCTGGAGACATGATTGGCCAGTCCATCACCTTTACCCACAGCTTCTTTAGCAAGGCAGTAGTCATCTTGGAGGTGTGTTTGGGGTTGTTATGTTGGAATACTGCCCTGCAGCCCAGTCTCCGAAGGGAGGGAATCATGCTCTACTTCAGTATGTCACAGTATATGTTGGCATTCATGGTTCCCTCAATGAACTGTAGCTCCTCAGTGTCGGCAGCCCTCATGCAGCCCCAGATCATGACACTCCCACCACCATGCTTGACTGTAGGCAAGACAAACTTTGTACTCCTCACCTGGTTGCCGCCACACATGCTTGACACCATGTGAACCAAATAAGTTTATCTTGGTCTCATCAGATCACAGGACATGGTTCAAGTAATCCATGTCCTTTGTCTGCTTGTTTTCAGCAAACTGTTTGCAAGCTTTCTGCATCATCTTTAGAAAAGACTTCCTTCTGGAACGACAGCCATGCAGACCAAACTGATGCAGTGTGCGGCGTATGGTCTGAGCACTGACAGGCTGCCCCCCCCTTCAACCTCTGCAGCAATGCTGGCAACACTCATACATCTATTTCCCAAAGACAACCTCTGGATATTATGCTGAGCATGTGCACTTAACTTCTTTGGTCGACCATGGCGAGGCCTGTTCTGAATGGAACGTGTCCTGTTAAACCACCGTATGGTCTTGCCACCATGCTGCTTCTCAGTTTCAGGGTCCTGATAATTTTCTTGTAGACTATGCCATCTTTATGTAGAGCAGTAATTCTTTTTTTTTTTTCAGATACTCAGAGAACTTCCAGTGACCAGCATGAGAGAGTGAGAGCGATAATACCAAATTGAACACACCTGCTCCCTATTCACACGAGACCTTGTAACCCTAACGAGTCACATGACAATGAGGAGGGGAAATGGCTAATTGGGCCCAATTTGGACATTTTCACTTAGGGGTGTACTCACTTTTGTTGCCAGCAGTTAACACATTAATGGCTGTGTGTGAGGGGACAGCAAAGTTATACTGTTATACAAGCTGTACACTCACTACATTGTAGCAAAGTGTCATTTCTTCAGTGTTATCACATGAAAAGATATAATAAAATATTTACAAAAATTTGAGGGGTGTACTCACTTATGAGATACTGTGTATATTATATATATATATATATATATATATATATATATATATATATACCATATATACCATATATATTATATAGCATTTGTGCTAGCTTGAGCAAATTATTCTTACAAACGATTATACATTTTATATTTATACAGTTTATAATTCATATACTAATGCACCTTTATGTCTGATTTATTTAGGGCTGTTTATTAAAGAGACTTTTAGTTTTACAGCTTTTGGTTTACCTGACAAAGACCATTTGAAATGAATTATGTAGTAAAGCATTTGACCTATACCAGCTTATCAATGTACTTTTCAAATTAACATTCAAATCTGTGGCTCTGCTCTAGGCTGACAGGGTGCTCCAAAAAAAAACAGCCATAGGCGCTCAAAGCTTTATCGGGATCTGTCTCCCTTGCCAACAGTATTTGTAATTAAAATAAATTAACTGCACTACCTCTAATTAATTATTCAACAAACTTTGCTTCAGAGCTACAACATTGAGCCAGACATTGGCTTCCCTCCTCAGTCATAAAGCTACTCCCCAGGTACAGTAAAAGTACTTAAAGTGTTACTAAACCCACAACAGTAAAATCAGTCTGTATATGCAGTAAAGCATGCTGGTTATACTCACTGTGGATTCTAAGGGGTTAATACTCCACATTGTGTAAAAAGGCTGTTTCATCCTGTCTTCTGTGATCCCCCCCTTCTTCCACAGTTCCCAATCCATCTGCTGATAGTACAGAGCTATAGGAGGCACTCTGTACATGCTCGGTTTGGTGTGTATTACTAAAGAGGTTTTTCTTTTGGGAGGGTGCATGTGATCGACACAGGGCAAATCAGCACTGTCCAAACAGAGGGGGTCAGGGGTCATGCATCCTCATAGGACAATCAGAGGAGAATGAAAACGCCTTCTACAAGCTTTAACCAGTGCTCAGCCAGATACTGATAGAAGTCACACGACTGCTATAACTGCTGGTATTTAGCAGTTTACATTTACTAAAATAATTTCATTTCCATGTTCTGTGTACTGTGGGAAACCAGATATAGTAAATGCAGGGTGCTGGGTTTAGTAACACTTTAAATGTAAAAATTAGGAGCACCCAAAGCTATCTAGGTCATTACAAGCATGTCTGTATATCTGTTTCAGGGGCTTTTGCACACTTTTTAATGCAAATACAAGAATTACAAGAGAATTACAAGTATAGTCATTTACTGAAAAAATTGTAATTTACTAAAAATATGTACATTCCGAAGTGTTGTGTGCATGACTACTACAAAGAAGTAAGACAAGACTGTTATATCTTATTGCTGGCAGTGATGTAAGCATTGGCCTAGTGGTTCCAGTTGTTCATGTGTTGACTTGGTTAAAGTGGATGTAAACCCCATTCATGAAATGTGACATGGGCACATCTGTAGTGTTTACTTATCTCTCTTCATGGCACTAAGCCCCATGTCTTTCTGCTGCTCTGTTCTTCTGTTATCAGTATGGTAACTTCTGACAAGTTTTCCGGCAATCAATATAAAACCAGTCTGAAATTTGTGTTGGGGACGCTGTATAGAAATAGATTAGCAGAGGTCTTGTCTGTTCACAGCACAGCTCTGCACATTTCTTTCTTCCTCTGCCTATGTGGAGAGGGGGTGTGTGCCTTTCCTCCAATCAGCTGTCACACAGTGTATGTCAAGAATCCACACTCAGTGGTGGAACAGGAAGAGAAAATTCTAACCAGATGTGCATTTTCTAAACAGTCTAGAAAGAGAAAGTCAGCACATATACATGTAAAACGTACGTAGGGAGATTTGTTTCATCTCTGTGTATCATCTGAGGCTATATACTTCACTCTGTATATGTGAGGGTTCACATCCACTTTAAGGGCTGTAAAGGCACAGACTTGGGCTTAGAAGAAGTGGGCTGAAAGATGTTGGCCAATTGGATTAAGGACATCTAGCAGTAAGAAAAAAAACACTGCAGAAGAAAGTTGTTTTTTTTTAATTATTTTTTAAGGGTTATTTATTTTTTTCTTGGTATTTCTTGGCTGGGGTTCCCCTTTAAGGTTAGAGGTAAGGGTGTCAAGTGAAAGATATAGGTTAAGGTTAGCGGAGAGACAGGGTTACGTGTTATTATTAGCTATTAAAGGTTTAATTGCAATTTAAGGTTGGGTATTGGGAGACTAAGCATAGGGTAAAGTGATCCTGTTGCCAAAAATTCTATTTTTTTAAATCTATTTTTTTTAATTTGTTTAAGACATATCACTATTAGGCCTGGTTCACACAGGGGCGACTTGGGATCCGACTTGAGTCGTCTCAAGTCGCCCCAGGTTGCTTGACATAAGAAATCCCATTGAAGTGAATGGGAGCCGTCTTTATGTACGCTACTGAAGTCGCTCCGACTTCAAGGAGACTTCAGAAGAGATTCCTGTACTACTTGGAGGCGATTTCTATCCGACTTGTGCCCATAGAATTCAATGGAAGTCGCCTCCAAGTCGGATCCCCCATCTTAATGCAAGTGACTTTGTCAGTGAAAAGAATAGAATTTATTTTGGGGCAGCCCCCTCCCTCCCTTCTCTGATTGGCCACAGGCAAAGTCGCCTTGCATAAGTCGTGTTGTAAGTCGCCTGAAGTCACCTGAAGTCACACTGAAATCGCCTAGCAAAGTTGCCCTGAAGTCGGATCGCCCCTGTGTGAACCCAGCCTTAATGACAAGGAATACATCCCAGATATAGAAAAACATACACCTTGTATAAATAAACTACATAGTACATAGTTATAGACAAATGAGTCTTGGGTGTAAAAAAAAAAAAAAAGGAAATATACAGTCATATTGGCACCCCTGAATTTCTGTCAGATAATGCACCACTTCACCCAGAAAATTGTTGCAATTACACACGTTTAGGCATTCTCATGTTTATTTCTTTTGTTTGTATTGGTATGGCACAAAAAAGTGGAGAAACAAAAAGCCAAATCTGACATATTCCACACAAAACTCCAAAAATGGACTGGAGAAAATTGACACCCTCAATATAACCCCTTGGTGCCATCCGTATGCAAATATGCGGCCTCTCGGCGTATGGTCCTTAGCGCCGAGGGGCCACATAGTTGCGTGAATTGCTGCCCCAACACCTATGCCAAGAGTACACACGCTGCTTCATACACCTCTTAAAGGGCCTGAAGGAGCCAGTGCTAAGAGGTTAATATTTGATAGCACAGCCCTTGGAAAAAATAACTTAAATTGTTTACTTCTTGTAAACATCTATGAGTTTCTTATACCACTCTACTAGAATTTTGGACCACTCTTCTTTTGCCAATTGCTCCAGGTCCCTCAGGTTGGAAGGATGGAATACTAAACATACACTGTTTTTTATTTTTATTATTATTTTTTCAGGTACTTATATAGCGCAGTCAATTTACACAGTGCTTTTACATATACAATGTACATTCACATCAGCCCCTACTCTCAAGGAGCTTACGATCTATGGTCCCTAACTCACATTCATACATATACTAGGGCCAATTTAGTCAGGATCCAATTAACCTACCACCATGTCTTTGGAGTGTGGGAGGAAACCAGAGTACCCGGAGCAAACCCATGCAGGCACAGGGAGAACATGCAAACTCCAGGCAGGTAGTGTCATGTTTGGGATCCGAACCAGCAACCCTTTTGCTGCTAGGAGAATGTGCTAACCACTAGACCACTGTGCAGTCCATATATACCTTTCCCCTTTTATTTCTATACATGGATGATAGCCCTGTAATTATTTTAATGAAAAAGAAAAAATCTAAGTACCTTACCTTTTTCCTAATCGATATACAGCTGTCACATGACCCAGATCTTTCCCAGCCTGTCTGCAGGGAAACATAAGCAGGAGGAGCTTCTAGTCCTCTGCTGCTGGTCATATTGTCAAATGTAAAAAAAAAAAAAACAGCCTTTGGAATACAAATTAAAAATCAATAAATTATATCAATAAACTGTTTTAAATTGGCATACAAATATATATGTGTAATCAAATCTTTATTATTTTGTGGAAATAATATGGTATGGGCAGATTTCTGCCAGGCACAGACTATCAAACCCCTCCAGCCTGTGTCTTAGAATGGAGGAGGTGATGTCACCATTAATCCACATGCAATATCCCACCCCCATTGTGTTTAGCTGGTTAGTGGGCAATAGTGGGAGGAGGAGGGAGGGAGTGGGCTGTCATTTACTACTGTGTACACGCCCACATGTGTGACTCTATAGTCATGGCATGTTTTTTTCTGGTACTCAAGCTGGTGGAGTCAGTACTCTTCTGTGAATTTAAGGATTATTCTCCACCACAATGGCAAGTACCCAGACACCTTTTGTTGGCCAGAAGGCCATCCCTGTCCTTTAACAGCATGTGAAAGGTAAAGTATCCATGTTGCTGGATCATTCTGTCAGTGGTAGGGTTCACATTACCATAGATATGTGGTCCAGTGAGCATGGGAAGGGATAGGAAAGATGAAGGAGCTGGTAATGCTGCCCCATCGTTTGCACATTTGTGAGGGGACAGTGCAATAACTCCCTCCTCCTCAATGCCCCTCCTACTCAATGGCCTCCTCACCAGGCTCCTTAAAACCACCAGCCCCCCCCCCCCCAAAAGTACCCCAGAACCTTTGCAATGGCCCAGGCAAAATGCCGCCATGCTATTTTGCAATATCCCTGGGGGTGAAAGCCACATTGGGGCCAGAAATAAAAGGCAGCTCTTCAGGGGAATGCTGAAAGGTGCTTGACGCCATGCCAACTTGTTACAAAACAGATCCAGGGAGTTAACCACTTCAATACTGGGCACTTTCACCCCCTTCCCGCTCAGGCCAATTTTCAGCTTTCAACGCTGTAGTAGTTTGAATGACAATTGCGCAGAAAATGCAACACTGTATCCAAATGATTTTTTTTATCTTTTTTTTCACACAAATAGAGCTTTATTGGTGGTATTTAATCACTGCTGGGTTTTACATTTTTTTACAAAAGAAAAAAATGACTGAAAATTTTGAAAGAAAAAAGTTTCTTATTTTCTGTCAGTAAATTTTGTAAATAAGTAATTTTTCTCCTTCACTGATGTGCGCTGATGAGGCTGCACTGAAGGGCACTGATAAGCTGCACTGATGGGCACTGATGAGGTGGCACTTATGGGCACTGATTAGATGGCACTGATGAGGAGGCACCAATATGCAGCACTGATGGGCACTGATATGTGGCACTGGTGAGCACTGATAGGTGGCACTGGTGGGCACTGATGGGCAGCACTAGTGGGCACGGATGGGGGCACTGATGGGCACTAATGGGCATTGGTGGGCAGCACTGATGAGCAGGCACTGATGGGCATCACTTATAGGCGCTGATTGGTGGCACTGCTGGCACGTTCCTGTAATCAGGGCACTGATGATCAGTGCCCTAATTACCTTTCAAGGTCTCCTCTGCTAGGAGAAATGCAGCTGACCAGCATTCCTCACCACACACTCTGTCAATGTGAGACGAGGAGAAGCAATTCATTGGACTTCCTTATTTACATGTGACTGGATGTAATTAGACACAGCCGATCACATGGTTAAAGACCCGCGGCCACGGCTCTTTACAGGGATCGGGGTCACGCCGTGTCCTAGCAACACGGCACGGCCACGATCACTGTGCTGTGCACCTCCACGGGCACGCGATAGTGGCCGTTCAGGGGGAACAGTTATATGACATCCTCCCAGAACGAGAGCCGTATTGTCCCTCCATCATTTGACGGTGGGTGAGCGGCAAGCGGTTAAAATTGCTAGGGTGCCTGTAAACATTTCCCATTGTGCGCTGTAGTGCAAATTATGCTCTGTCTCCAAGTTCTTGGCCTATTCCAGGGCTCCAGCACCAAAAAATATTTGTGGCTATTGTCTCTGAAAATATACACTATAATGTTCTTCTTATATTTCAGCCTAACTAAACTGCTTACATACTGTCCAGTGACTGTGCAATATCTATGGCTATTGCCTCTGAAATAATACACTTGTATTTTGATTTTAAGATAAACACTGCCCTGTCACTCCCTTTTACATTGTGGCCTACCCAAGCTGCTTTCATTTTACTTTAGGATAAATACTACCTCGCCCCTCCCTCCTACATTGCTGTCTACACACTGTCCACTGACTGCACAATCTTTGCGGCTATTATCTCTGAAATATAACACTCCAATTTTTAATTAAGGATAAAAACTGCAGTCTCTCTCTCTCTCTCTCTCTCTCTCTCTTACATTGTGGCCTAATAAGGGTCATTAAGGAATGAAGGAAGGAGAATGTGGGGAAAGGTCTGTCTGAGCAATAATGCCTATTGTCAGATGGAATTTGTATAGCAAGAATGGAGCAATAGGAGCTTTCAAATAGGAGGATTGGATACATTCAATTTGTATCCAATGTTTTATGGTGGAGTGACAGCATCAGTCCACAATTTGGGTTAGGTGCAACACCCTGAAGTATAAGGATATATCTGGGAGGCCTATTCCTCTGAAGTGTGGAGGGTGAGCAGAGAATAAAATATGCAAGATGTTGTGGCCCCAGATAAATTCAGGCAAGAGTGAGTGAATGTTGCCAAAGAAGGTTTGAGGAATAAAGATGAGTACTGTTTGGATGCAGTAAAAGATTTAGGATTGCCCCAAAAGATGTGCCTGAAAAAAAAGAAAAAAAAAAGAATACTTACCTCATCAGCTGCCTACCTGATAAAAGCCTCTCCCTTGAAGAGAAATAATTGTCTAAAGTATGCTTAGAAATAGACACTTCCAGGAGTGCTGATCTCCTGTGCTCTCAACTGCTCTCAGTGCTCCCTCCCACCAGCCTCCTTGACACCAAAAACACAACATTTTAGGAGATGTAATAATGACAGCCCCCATATTCTGTTATGGCAGACTTACTTTAAGGGACATAGCATTTGACCTCACATTTAAGTAGGTCTATTTTATTTATACTTTCACATTTCAGAAGAAAAGCTTTTTATTCCTATTGATTTATTGAATGATTTTGTTTATATGTAACTGTCATGAATATAAAAGCTCAAAAGTAAACACACCTTTCAAGGTAACATTCCTTACTGATTCCTGATATATTATAAACATGATCACACTGTACATACTGTACCAGCATCTTTTCAATCCATAATATTCCAAAGACGTTGGATTTAATATCTTTATAAGACATCAGTACAGAAGGTCATGAAGGGCATTCACGAGGAAAATGGAATTATGGCAATGGCAAATAAAAAGAAGGAATTTGGTAGGAATAGCAGGGTGGAATAAGGTTAGTGTTTTGCACCTTTACTGATGATCAGATGATGCCAGCCTCACAACAGTAATCAGTAGGGATGGGCGAACGCTTCGGCCCGCACATGAGTTCGGGCTGCACATTTTCTGTTCGCCCATTCGCCAAACAACCGAATTATCGGGTTGTTCAACCGTTTGTTTGACCAGCCGAATGACCACAATGCACTGCACTGCCACACAGTGCATTGAAAGCCCTGATTGGCTGAAGCAATGAAAGCTTTGCCCAATCAGGGCACAGAGCACTGTCAGAGCCATGACTGGACGCTGTCATGATGACTCTATCCAATCATGGCTCATTGCTCTCGTCCCGCCCCACACTATAAAAGTATTCTTTCTATAGCGGCCATTTTTAGTGTGATATCCACGGTGTGGCGTGAGATAGAACAGGGCTCTCCATTCAGTACTACTAGACAGTTAGTGTGCTATAATGTGCTATTGTAATTTTGTCCTCAGTGTAGAATATTAATTCAGTGTGACTCTAGAGATAGTCAATGTGAGTGTAGTGAGTCATGACGACCATTCATCTTTACATTAGTGTGAATCTAGGGTTAGTCCAGTCAGTGTAGTGTGTGACCACCATTGATCTTTATATTAGTGTGGATCTAGGGACAGTTCAGGCAGTGTGAGTGCAATACGTGACCACCATTCATCTTTACATTAGTGTGAATCTAGGGACTAGAGTTGAGCGAACACCTGGATGTTCGGGTTCTGCTGGTCCGTCCGAACTTCGGGACAAAGTCTGGGTCCGGGTCCGGACGGAACCCGAACGATCGCACGGACAACGTGCATAACGTGAGTGTGACGGACTTGACAGGGATCTAGGTGTGATTATATTTCTAGTTACCACCAGTGTGTGATGTGACTGACCTGATTGGGATCTAAGTGTGATTACATTTCTACTTACCAGCAGTACTGAGTGATGTGAGTGTAACTGATAGAGATCTCAGTGTGACTTAATTATAAGATGTGACTCCTGTTTTAATGTTATCGTGTAATATCGTGTGATTGACAGATCATCATGACTTACCTCTCGGGACAAGATAGAGTGCGGTGTGGCACCTATAGTGTGATTTTTACCGGCGATATCTTTCTTATGAAAATATCACACCCCG
>BLSH010026951.1:82211-92523 GCA_018402905.1 Glandirana rugosa | reverse complement strand
ACCGACGGGTGATGGGTGACAGGTGCTCTTTATGATGGCAGTCTGAGGACAGGTACACTTTATGATGACAGGTACCCTTTATGGGGGCATATGTGGTGACTGTTGGGGTGACTGGTGCATTGGGGGGGCAGGGGGGGTCAGTGTCAGTGTGATTTCACTTTACAGATCAGTAACTCACTGATCCCAGCTCTTCTCTCCTCGCACTGGACTCTGTGTGAGGAGAGAAGAGCTGGTAACAGTGAGTTACCGCTCTGTTTACATTACATGTGATCGGCTGTGAAGTAGATCACAGCCGATCACAAGGTATCAGCCGCCGGCCGGCGGCTGATACCTGTGTCGGTGACAGGCAGTGTTCCCCAGGAACACGCCGCCACCGACACGCACGCGCAGCGTGCTCCCGATCGCGCGCATGCGCCGTGCGAACGGCAGGCGTGCCGTTTGTGATCAGCTGTGACTTCGTCACAGCCGATCACGTGGTGAACAGCCATAACCAATGGCTGTTCACCCCTGTCGGTGTAGCGGCGTGTCCTGGGGACACACCGACACCGACAGAGCCGGGATGCGCGCGCCCGATCGCGCGCAATCCCGGCTTAAAGGGAGGACGTCATATGACGTCCACCCGCTGGGAGAGCAGGACCGCTCCGCCGTCATTTGACGGTGGGCGGTCCTGAGGCGGTTAAGGTGCCATTAAAGAACAGTTGATGGAGGAACCGTATTTCCTTCCATAAGGAGAACCCCTAAATTGGGATTGTGCCATAGTGGAGTGAAGTCCATCAGACCAGAAATAGACGGTGCCGGTTTCGTTGTTTTCCTCACTGTTCTAAGCAAGTCCCCTGTAGGTGAAGGGTGAGGAATGCCCGGGAGGTCCATTTGGCCGGGAGCTCTGGAAGAGTCCAGGACACCAACCAAGCAGCTCCATCCAACTTATCCTCAGCTCCCCAGCCCACCAACTGTTGCAGCTGGGAGGCCAGGAAATACATCTTAGGGTGAGGGGCCGCCCCAATCCTTACCATATTGGAGGGGATTTAGGAGGATGACTTTACTTTTAGCGATGTTATCCTTTAGCCAGTTCCCGCCCGGCCTACAGTCAAATGAGGGCCAGGTGGGACCTTTGTCGTTCTGAGGAATGGGCCAAGCTGCAGCGTAATCTGTTACCGGCTGTGGATGACAGATCACTGTATTGGGCCGTACCATGTGATTACTGTGACCAATCACAGCAGATCATGACTGTTGTAAACAATGGATGGCTTCCTTTCATCCCATTCATTGTGTTGCTAGCTGTGATTGGTAACAGTGATCACATGGTACAGACAGGGCCAATCGCTGCCCATTTAAAGGCTATAGAGCAATATTAGGTCACAAACTGGTCTAAACCAGACAACATGGGAGGAAAGTTTAATGGTGAAAGATTCTGACCGTACCTGGCTGCAGCTGCTTCACAGGGTTGGCTTCTGGGCCATTGGGGGCCCGAATATATTTTGGAAATAAGTGTGAGACGCAGCTGTAAAACAAACAAACAGTCACATGACCAACAATACCCAGAATACATTGCACCCGAAAGATCCAAAAGTGAACTTGCATGTTCTAAATAAATGAAATGCCCCAAAGCAGGGGTCACCAAACTGTGGCCAGGGGGCCGGATGTGGCCCTTTGCTTACCTTTATCTGGCCCTTGGGGCACTATTCCACCAACTGACACCATCAATGGGGCGCCATTCCCCCTATTGACACCATCAATGGGGCGCCATTCCCCCTACTGACACCATCAATGGGGCGCCATTCCCCCTACTGACACCATCAATGGGGCGCCATTCCCCCTACTGACACCATCAATGGGGCCCCATTCCCCCAACTGACACCATCAATGGGGCACCATTCCACCAACTGACACCATCAATGGGGCACCATTCCACCAACTGACACCATCAATGGGGCACCATTCCCCCTACTGACACCATCAATGGGGCCCCATTCCCCCTACTGACACCATCAATGGGGCACCATTCCCCCTACTGTCCCCATCAATGGGGCACCATTCCCCCTACTGACACCATCAATGGGGCACCATTGCCCCTACTGACACCATCAATGGGGCACCATTCCCCCTACTGACACCATCAATGGGGCACCATCAATGGGGCTCTTTTTCTCCCATTAAAACCAATGATGGGGCATTGATGCCGGGACATTTTCTACCCCCCAGCCACAGTCCGGCCCCCCTAAAACCTGAAGGACATTAAACCGGCCCCTTGCTTAGAAAGTTTGGAGACCCCTGACCTAAAGGAAGGATGGGGGAGGGGCCAGGAGCTGCATGGATCTTCCAATAGTGATGGTCGTAGTTGGGCACACAAGGTCTGGTTTTGTGTTTAAACCAAAACATTTCCTTTCTTAGCTCTGCATCCAGTGGAGGAGATCCCCAGTCTTATTGCAGTTTGTGGGGGGGGGGGGGGGGGGATTCACCCTCTCTGTAAATCCCGGTGATCGGTGTCGCTGGAGCTGAATGTGAGAGAGGAACAAAACCAGAGGAGAATCTTCGGTGGGGACACCAAAGGCAACTCAATAGGAGGGGATTTCCCCCATTTAGGGGGGGGGGTGTCAACATTTCCTACTTTCCTGTTCTTTACCTGCACAGAAGGCAGAGCTTGGCTCCTTTTACCTGCACAGAAGGCGGAGCTTGGCTCCTTTTACTTACACAGAAGGCGGGGCTTGGCTCCTTTTACCTGCACAGAAGGTGGGGCTTGGCTCCTTTGACCTGCACAGAAGGCGGAGCAAGGCTCCTTTTGCTTACACAGAAGGCGGGGCTTGGCTCCTTTTACCTGCACAGAAGGCGGAGCTTGGCTCCTTTTACTTACACAGAAGGCGGGGCTTGGCTACTTTGACCTGCACAGAAGGCGGAGCTTGGCTCCTTTGACCTGCACAGAAGGCGGAGCTTGTCTGGTAAGGAGGGGAGTCCCTAAAATAATTGGTCAGGATTATACATGACCTGCAGTCTATGCGGGAATTCCCCCGGCGGCAGACCCTGGTTGAAAAGCTATGGAAAGTCTCCGGAGTTTTCCAAGCTTTCTTCTTAAAAGCAACTTTTACTTTAACAAGAAATGAGAAGTAATAAATGCTCACTACAAACATCCAATCCCATGGTTCTGAACCTCCTGTCCATGTGATTGGCATTCGTTAATAAATTTTATTGCTGCGATTAACAGCAGCCGGTGTGAGCCGGGCCCCATAGCAGTCACCTGGTCTATTCTGGGGGGGGGGGGTTCCGTCAGTCTAGGTTGGGTTGGTTTGACGTAGAGGGAATCCATAATCATCATTTCTAAGGTCCCCTATTCTCCTCACTGCGCTATTCTGCTATGTCTGATAAATAGCTTGCAAGTGGTGCAGTGGGCGGCATTCTCGCCTGGCAGCAAAAGGGTCACTGGTTCAAATCCCAATCACCACACTACCTGCCTGGAGTTTGCATGTCCTCCCTGTGCCTGTGTGGGTTTCCTCCGGGCACTCCGGTTTCCTCCCACACTCCAAAGACAAGCTGGTAGGTAAATTAGATCCTCTCTAAATTGGCCCTAGTATGTGTATGTGAGATAGGGACATTAGATTGTAAGCTCCTGAGGGCAGGGACTGATGTGAATGGACAATATATATGTAAAGCGTTGCATAAATTGACAGCGCTAAAATAAATAAAATAAGAATTGTAGAATATCCAGTGACCCCGTAGGGTTGTCACCCCACATGGAATAGAAGTAGAGGAACTCACACCGGGGCTGAACGCTTCCCTTCCAGAAGATCGGCCAGCTGCATCCGCACCTCACTCCCCGGCTCCAGGTCCTTGGTGTGCTTCTCAAACGTGTTCTCCACAGTGCCCCCTTTGGACAAATCCCTGAAATGACCAAAAGGCACAATGAAGAGTTCAGTCACCGCATCTTACAATTCTTTTCTATGCCCTTACCGTACAGGCGGCCCCCTGGGTTACAAATAAGACCCGGACTGTAGGTTTGTTCTTAAAGCGGAGTTCCACCCTTTCCTTATGTTTATTAGAAGCCGCTACAAAAAGTGCATCTGCTGACTTTTACTAAACATTCGCCTGTCTCCCGGTCCAGCGATGGAGCCGCATGGAGCCTCGCTCCTCTCCCCCTCCCCTCCACGGCACCGGCATTGCTACTGTGGACTCTGCGCATGCGCGAGCGGAGCTGCGTGTTGTGATTGGTCCCGAAGTCTTCTAGGAGCTGTCCTGTGTCCCAGAAGACTTCGGGAGGGAGGGGGAAGGAGACCTCCACTTCTGATCACCTAAAGCAACCGGAGCGGAAGTACCCCTAAAAATCGGGTATCCCCACCCCCCTCCTCCCCAAAAGCTCCATTTCAGCATCCAAAGCTGGGGAGGACTTTTGGGTGGAACTCCGGATGGAAGTCGGGACAGAGATATTTTCTAAGTGAAGCTCCAGCCAAAAAAAAATATTTTTACGTTTTTTGGATAGCATAGGGAAGGGGTGACACCCCTGTAATGTTTGTTTTGCTGTCTATGTTTCTGTTCAGAAGATTTCACATCACTTCCTGTCCCAATGATAATCGGATTATGAAAATTTTGGGTTGTCGTGGAAACAAGGATTGGTGATAAAGCTTCAGTGGAGACCCCTTTTTCCCATAATAACTCTTCCAGGAGGGAATTTCCCTTCCTAGGGGGAGATTTCCTCTCACTTCCTCTTCTCTCCCTCCGTGACTTCTACTATTCAAATCCATGGGCCATAGGGAACCATTGAGTTGAATGAGGCGTGAGAAAAGCGGCTCACAGCTAGCGCCGAAAAACGCCATTAAAATCTACCGACGTTTTTAGGGCGTTTTTTTTAACGTCCGGTGTGCCTGAGAGCTGTGGAATGTGGAATGGACTCCCCCCAGAGGTGGCTTTGGACAGCACAGCAGATTGCTAAAAGAAAGGCCGGGATTCTTTCCTTAACCACTTCAGCCCCGGAAGAATTTCCCACTTTAGGACCAGAGCACTTTTTGCGATTCGGCGCTGCGTCGCTTTAACTGACAATTGCGCGGTCGTGCGACGTTGTACCCTAATGAAATTTGCGTCCTTTTTTCCCCACAAATAGAGCTTTCTTTTGGTGGTATTTGATCGCCTCTGCGTCATTTCTGATCGCCGCTATAAACAAAAGAAGAGCGACCATTTTGCAAAAAAAACCCCCAAATTTCTTACTTTTTGCTAAAATTCAAATCCAAAAAAAAATATAAAAAAATTTTTTTTTCACCGTTTTTGGCCAATTTATATTCTTCCTCATATTTGCGATAAAAAAATCGCAATCGGTGTTTATTGTTTGGTTTGCGTAAAAGTGGCCGCGTTTACGGACGATGAGAATTCATTTCTGGGGTTTTTATTTATTTTTTAATTTTTTACTAGTAATGCCGGCGATCTGCGATTTTTAGCGGTGCTGCGATATTGCGGCGGACATGTCGGACATTTTTGACACTTTTTTGGGACCAATGGCATTTATTCAGCGATCAGAAATTTAAGTGTCCACTGATTACTGTATAAATGTCATTGGCAGTGAAGGGGTTAACCTGGGGGGGGGGGGGGCTAGGGGTTAACTGTGTTCCCTGGGTGTTCTTACTGTGGGGGGGTTGGGCTACCATGGGCATGAGAGATCTAACTGATCCCAGTGACAGGAATCAGTAGATCTCTCATGCCCCACTAACAGAGCGGGGAACCGCTGTGTTTACATTGGCGGTTCCCTGTTCTTTCCTTGTGGCCGCTCATCGTGGCTCGCCGGCAGACATCAGGTCCGCCCGAGCCGCGGGCACACTCCCCAGGAGTGCGGCGGGTGCGCGTGCACGCCCCCTAGTGGCTGATTGCAGATCGCCGTCTTTTTACGGCAATTCGCGCTCAGCATCCCGACTGCCACCATGAAAACATGGCGCGCGGTCGGGAAGTGGTTAATGTAAATAATATAACTGGGTGGTAACATTTTTAGGTAAAGTTGATCCAGGGGGAATCCGATTTCCTCTCGGGGGATCAGGAAGGAATTTTTCCCCCGTTATAGCAAATTGGATCCATGCTTTGCTGGGGTTTTTTGCCTTCCTCTGGATCAACCTTGGGTGAAGGATTGGATATGGGATTGGATGATAGATATTTATATTCTTCTTTTTATTGGTTGAAGTCGATGGACTTGCGTCTGTTTTCATCCCAACTCTGTAACTGAATGGGGAATGAGAATCAGAAACAACGCAGCCACCATTCAGTGAATGCAAAGCGTTTTCCTGGACGAGGTGAAGTCACCGCCCCCCCCTCTGCCTCATTAGGAGGACTTTGTATTCATTCAGCAAACGCAAAGTTCTCCAAATGGCGCCCATGCTGAGCCAACGACCTCCGGTGTTCCCAATGCAGTCGGCAGCCACCTGTGATCGTTGCCCAATACAGCGATTTGTGGTCAGTGGATTTGTCAGAAAACACCCCAAGCGCTGCCACTGTTTATATTCATTTTCTGACCTCTGGAAGTTCCAGGTGAGGCGAAGGGTAACATCGGAGGATCCATTCCTGAGCTCATCCCTCATCTGATCCCGGCTGGGAGGACTGATCCCCCATATAGAACCCGAGTTGCCTTCTATTCTCGCCGTCACAATGTCCTCGTAACTGTACAGCGTGATGAACTGCATGGCCGTCTACAAAGAAACAACATGACATGAAACCTCATCCACCAACCACCTACCTGACCACCTATCCTCCAACCTAACCACCTATCCACCAACCTATCCACCAACCTGACCACCAACCACCTATCCTCCAACCTCATCCACCAACCACCTATCCTCCAACCTCATCCACCAACCAACTATCCACCAACCTCATCCACCAACCAACTATCCACCAACCTCATCCACCAACCAACTATCCAGCAACCTATCCACCAACCTAACCACCAACCAACTATCCACCAACCTCATCCACCAACCACCTATCCAGCAACCTAACCACCAACCACCTAACCACCAACCACCTATCCACCAACCTAACCACCTATCCTCCAACCTCATCCACCAACCTGACCACCAACCTAACCACCTATCCACCAACCTCATCCACCAACCTGACCACCTACCCTCCAACCTAACCACCTATCCACCAACCTAACCACCTATCCAGCAACCTGACCACCTATCCAGCAACCTGACCACCTATCCAGCAACCTGACCACCTATCCACCAACCTAACCACCTATCCTCCAACCTAACCACCTATCCTCCAACCTAACCACCTATCCACCAACCTAACCACCAACCTAACCACCTATCCACCAACCTAACCACCTATCTGTAGTAATGTAGTAGTGGATGAATGATGTATGAACGAATGTTATTATTTAGTTATTATTATGATGATGGTTAATTTTCCGCAACACCCGGTCCTTCCAGAGAGAAAACATTTATTGACTTCAGACAGAACAAAGTCCAACAAGAGATAATACAATCCAACATAGGTGTAGAGAATATTGATGACAGGAATAGTGTGGCATTGAGACCACTTCAGAGGAACCCAGTTTTCCTGTCATACTTTACTTAACACAGGCTTCCCTCTTATACAGCTTTCTCCCCCCTCCCATGGGTGACTAAGAGTGAGCAATTTAATTAGGCCTTTTGTCTTGAAAGAGTGACAGACAATGACCCCAAGCCGTCACCAGCTGTAAACTCCTAGGTGGTCTTTTATTAACATCAACATATCATGGAGGCATTATCTGTCAAAACTCCCTTTGAAATGCCTAATTAGATAACCAGTCCCGAATATTACAGGGCCGTTATCTGCCCCTTTTACATGTAAAGAACAATTGGTTTGGTCAGTTTATTCTTTCCTAATTAGATAACCAGCCCCAAATGCCAATGCGCCTTCGCACAACAACACAATATAAAAATAGATTTGTTAACGCCCTGACTCAATATATGTATACACACAATATAACATACTACACTATCCACCAACCTAACCACCTATCCATCAACCTAACCACCTATCCACCAACCTAACCCCCTATCCTCCAACCTAACCACCTATCCATCAACCTAACCACCTATCCATCAACCTGACCACCTATCCACCAACCTGACCACCTATCCACCAACCTGACCACCTATCCTCCAACCTAACCACGTATCCATCAACCTAACCACCTATCCACCAACCTAACCCCCTATCCTCCAACCTAACCACCTATCCATCAACTTAACCACCTATCCTCCAACCTAACCACCTATCCTCCAACCTAACCACCTATCCTCCAACCTGACCATTTATCCACCAACCTAACCACCTATCCACCAACCTAATCACATATCCACCAACCTAACCACCTATCCTCCAACTTAACCACCTATGCTCCAACCTAACCATCTATCCATCAACCTGACCACCTATCCACCAACCTGACCACCTATCCACCAACCTAACCATTTATCCACCAAACTAACCACCTATCCACCAACCTAACCACCTATCCACCAACCTGACCACCTATCCTCCAACCTAATCACCTATCCACCAACCTAACCACCTATCCTCCAACCTAACCACCTATCCTCCAACTTAACCACCTATCCTCCAACCTAACCACCTATCCATCAACCTGACCACCTATCCACCAACCTGACCACCTATCCACCAACCTAACCACCTATCCACCAACCTAACCACCTATCCTCCAACCTAACCACCTATCCTCCAACTTAACCACCTATCCTCCAACCTAACCACCTATCCATCAACCTGACCACCTATCCACCAACCTGACCACCTATCCACCAACCTAACCATTTATCCACCAACCTAACCTCCTATCCACCAACCTAACCACCTATCCTCCAACCTCACTCCCCATGTAACCTCATCCCATAATATACACGCCTTTCTAGGTCTGACAAATGCCCCCTTGTGGATGAATTGTGCATCCATTACATTTACCCCCAATATGTAAGAACTCCGGATAATCGCACTCCTGTAACCACCTTTATTATACAAAGTGTCCATAAAAGCACGGCAATCACAACTGCAGTGAGGGGAGAAGCCTGCTGACGCGTTTTGCACTCATTAGTGCTTGCTTACCCATAACATACAAACAGGTCCAACATGACCCAGTTATCTGCCTATGATAGACAAGACAGTCCATTCTGGTGATTTCCTGAGGATTAGTCTTTGGGCAGGAAAGAAGGAAACAAAGGGTTTTGGGAAGGTCAGTAGAAGGTCTGGGATTACATGGAAGTTTAGTGTTTAGGTTATATGAAGGGTTGGGGTTCGAGTGTTGGGGATAGTGTAAGGGTTAAAGCAAGGGGCAGTGTAAAGCTGGCATGTTGGATTTTTCATGTGATTATTGCCAGCAGTAATCACTTTCTCCTGGCACTCTCACCCACACCCCTGGGAGAACACAATAGCTCCATGGGTGGGATTCCCCCATCAATGCTAAGTGATTTACAGGTCGCAGGAAAGAAAGTCGCATCAATCCCTTACGTGTCCCCTCATCATCAAACCCTTACGTGTCCCTTCATCATCAAACCCTTACGTGTCCCCTCATCATCAAACCCTTACGTGTCCCCTCATCATCAATCCCTTACGTGTCCCCTCATCATCAAACCCTTACGTGTCCCCTCATCATCAATCCCTTACGTGTCCCCTCATCATCAAACCCTTACGTGTCCCCTCATCATCAATCCCTTACGTGTCCCCTCATCATCAATCCCTTACGTGTCCCCTCATCATCAATCCCTTACGTGTCCCCTCATCATCAATCCCTTACGTGTCACCTCATCATCAATCCCTTACGTGTCCCCTCATCATCAATCCCTTACGTGTCACCTCATCATCAAACCTGATCAGGTAGAGTGTTTGGCCTCTATGTGGTGGAAGCTCTGGTGGTCATCGGCCCATGTGCCCCCTTCATTCTCTTGCGCACTTACCGGCTGTCTCTCGAATTCATAGGTGAGGTCCTCATACTGTTGCTGGGTGAAGGGTTGGATGGAATGCTGCTGGGCACTCATGGTGAACAGAGGCTGGAAGAACAAACAGTGAGGTGAGATGGATGCTGAAGAAAGGCTGACAATAGAAAAGTAAGGATCTCCCACTTACCTCATATCCTCCCAACTTGAAGGTCACAGTCACATCAATAGGATGGTTGACCACCCCGACCACAGAGCGCACCAGGGACATGAAGAGCAAAGGGAACCAAATGATACAGATGAGGAAGACGATAATCAGACCACCCATCCCGTATTTCACCATCTTCTTCTTCTTCTGACCTTTGGGCTGAGGATATTTCTGTAAGAAGGAAAGGCATTCCCTAACT
>BLSH010026951.1:70627-82201 GCA_018402905.1 Glandirana rugosa | reverse complement strand
ATCCACCAACCTGACCACCTATCCACCAACCTAACCACCTATCCTCCAACGTAACCACCTATCCACCAACCTAACCACCTATCCACCAACCTAACCACCTATCCACCAACCTAACCATTTGTCCACCAACCTAACCACCTATCCACCAACCTAACCATTTGTCCACCAACCGAACCACCTATCCACCAACCTAACCACCTATCCTCCAACCTAACCACCTATCCTCCAACCTAACCACCTATCCACCAACCTAACCACCTATCCACCAACCTAACCACCTATCCACCAATCTAACCACCTATCCACCAACCTAACCACCTATCCTCCAACCTAACCACCTATCCACCAACCTAACCACTTATCCTCCAACGTAAGCACCTATCCACCAACCTAACCACCTATCCTCCAACCTAACCACCTATCCTCAAACGTAAGCACCTATCCACCAACCTAACCACCTATCCACCAACCTAATCACTTATCCACCAACCTAACCACTTATCCTCCAACCTAACCACCTATCCACCAACCTAACCACCTATCCACCAACCTCATCCACCTATCCACCAAGCTAACCACCTTTCCTCCAACCTAACCACCCATTCTCCAACCTAACCATCTATCCACCAACCTAACCACCTATCCACCAACCTAACCACCTATCCTCCAACCTAACCACCTATCCTCCAACCTAACCACCTATCCACCAACCTAACCATTTATCCACCAACCTAACCACCTATCCACCAACCTAACCACCTATCCACCAACCTAACCACCTATCCACCAACCTAACCACCTACCTAACCATTTATCCACCAACCTAACCATTTATCCACCAACCTAACCACCTATCCACCAACCTAACCATTTATCCACCAACCTAACCACCTATCCACCAGCCTAACCACCTATCCACCAACCTAACCACCTATCCACCAACCTCACTCCCCATGTAACCTCATCCCATAATATACACTCCTTTTTATGTCTGACAAATGCCCCCTTGTGAATGAATTGTGCATCCATTACATTTACCCCAATATGTAAGAAGAACTCCGGATAATCGCACTCCTGTAACCATCTTTATTATACAAAGTGTCCATAAAAGCACGGCAATTGCAGTGAGGGGAGAAGCCTGCTGACGCGTTTTGCACTCATTAGTGCTTACCCATAACATACAAACAGGTCCAACATGACCCAGTTATCTGCCTATGATAGACAAGACAGTCCATTCTGGGGATTTCTTGAGGATTAGTCTTTGGGCAGGAGAGAAGGAAACAAAGGGTTTTGGGAAGGTCAGTAGAAGGTCTGGGATTACATGGAAGTTTAGTGTTTGGGTTATATGAAGGGTTGGGGTTCGAGTGTTGGGGATAGTGTAAGGGTTAAAGCAAGGGGCAGTGTAAAGCTGGCATGTTGGATTTTTCATGTGATTATTGCCAGCAGTAATCACTTTCTCCTGGCACTCTCACCCCTCACCCACTCCCCTGGGAGAACACAATAGCTCCATGGGTGGGATTCCCCCATCAACGCTAAGTGATTTACAGGTCGCAGGAAAGAAAGTCGCACTGTCATCATCAAACCTGATCAGGTAGAGTATTTGGCCTCTATGTGGTGGAAGCTTTGGTGGTCATCGGCCCATGTGCCCCCTTCATTCTCTTGCGCACTTACCGGCTGTCTCTCGAATTCATAGGTGAGGTCCTCATACTGTTGCTGGGTGAAGGGTTGGATGGAATGCTGCTGGGCACTCATGGTGAACAGAGGCTGGAAGAACAAACAGTGAGGTGAGATGGATGCTGAAGAAAGGCTGACAATAGAAAAGTAAGGATCTCCCACTTACCTCATATCCTCCCAACTTGAAGGTCACAGTCACATCAATAGGATGGTTGACCACCCCGACCACAGAGCGCACCAGGGACATGAAGAGCAAAGGGAACCAAATGATACAGATGAGGAAGACGATAATCAGACCACCCATCCCGTATTTCACCATCTTCTTCTTCTTCTGACCTTTGGGCTGAGGATATTTCTGTAAGAAGGAAAGCTGTGGAATAAGGACACGGAGCAGATGCATCCCGTGGCCCCTCAACCATCTCCTGGTACAGCGATGATATGGCCATCAAACCCAAGCTGAAGGATTCTTTGAGAAGAAAATGGTTTCTGTTCATTTGTGACCTTGCCCTCTTGGTACATGGGGAGAGGTGTGCCCTCTTGGTACATGGGGAGAGGTGTGCCCTCTTGGTACATGGGGAGAGGTGTGCCCTCTTGGTACACGGGGAGAGGTGTGCCCTCTTGGTACATGGGGGGAGGGGTGCCCTCTTGGTACATGGGGAGGGGTGTGCCCTCTTGGTACATGGGGAGAGGTGTGCCCTCTTGGTACATGGGGAGAGGTGTGCCCTCTTGGTACATGGAGGGAGGTGTGCCCTCTTGGTACATGGGGAGAGGAGTGCCCTCTTGGTACATGGGGAGAGGTGTGCCATCTTGGTACATGGGGAGGGGTGTGCCATCTTGGTACATGGGGAGAGGTGTGCCCTCTTGGTACATGGGGAGAGGTGTGCTCTCTTGGTACATGGGGAGAGGTGTGCCATCTTGGTACATGGGGAGAGGTGTGCCATCTTGGTACATGGGGAGAGGTGTGCCCTCTTGGTACATGGGGAGAGGTGTGCCCTCTTGGTACATGGGCGGAGGTGTGCCCTCTTGGTACATGGGCGGAGGTGTGCCCTCTTGGTACATGGGGAGAGGCGTGCCCTCTTGATACATGGGGAGAGGTGTGCCCTCTTGGTACATGGGGAGAGGCGTGCCCTCCTGGTACATGGGGAGAGGTGCCCTACCTGAGTTGCTGTGCCTTATTATTTGTTTTTGGATTTAGCTGTTGTTTGGGACGATGCAGTGCATGGATTGGTTATTGGATGATGATTGATGGGACAATGATGGTTGATCTCATGTGACCCACATTGGAATTCTATAGAATGGCCGGATCACCTCACTCTGTATTGTGTGGTGAATGGTCACATGGTGATATCCCTGAGGGTACCCAATGTGCCACTCCCCTTGTCTGCATCTTTTGTGGAGAAAAACAACATTGCTGGGGGTTTCTGCCTTCCTCTGCATCAACTGTGGGTATGAAATGTATGATTCCCCCCTGGTGGACTTGTGTCTTTATTCTACCAGACTAACAATGTAACAATCTATCAATGTATCAATGTAACAATGTATCTATGTAACAATCTATCAATGTATCTATGTATCAATGTAACAATCTATCAATGTATCTATGTAACAATCTATCAATGTATCTATGTATCAATGTAACAATCTATCAATGTAACAATCTATCAATGTATCTATGTATCAATGTAACAATCTATCTATGTAACAATCTATCAATGTATCAATGTAACAATCTATCAATGTATCAATGTGTAGCTTGTCGCTGTGCAGAGGAGGGTCTGCCTCTTTCCTGTCTCGAGGTGTCAGGGGCGTTCTCCTACCTTCTCCAGCACACCATGGATCCTTGTCCAAAATTTTTCTTTTATTAGGGAAGATCACATCACAGCAAACTGCGATGTTTCGGAGCCGCGCAGGGCCCCTTAATCAGGCATCACATGCCTGATGAAGGGGCCCTGCGCGGCTCTGAAACGTTGCAGTTTGCTGTGATGTGATCTTCCCTAATAAAAGAAAAATTTTGGACAAGGATCCATGGTGTGCTGACGAATAATCTCCAGGACCCAGCTGGATTTCGTTACAGCACCCTATTACGTGAGAGCCTTTATTGCCAGGAAGGAGTGCGATAGGAAAATGAATCAAGACTCCTACCTTCTCCGTCTCCCGGCTGCACTTGATGATGAAGATGTTGGCATAAATGTCCTCCACGCACATCCAGTTGGAGAGGGAGAGGGTGGTGTCGGTCCAAACCCAGTCCATGACGGCTCTCAGCTCCACCAGGAAGGGGACGAGGCGGAAACTGCAACACAAGGACCAAATCCAAATTCTATCAGAACCAAACACCGGCCAACAATACCAGCAGCTGTCATACAAACCTAGGGTGCAAAATTAAAGGAGCACTCCGCATGCCATCATTTCTGTCTCAGCATGTGGGGCTGAATCACTCTGTAGTGAGCCCTCAGAGCGGGGTGCCCACTCATAGTTGTCACACAGGAATGGGAGGAGTTAATATTTCATCCAAATTTATATCACAGAAATGACTCCTATGAATGCTACAAGGAAAGAGACCACGGCTGGGGCAAATCCATCACATGAATGGGGTCCTTTAGAACACGGCTCCCCCCCCAACCCTGGAGCTGCGGGTCACTGATGGACCGTAGCCTGCCTACAGCTGGGCCGCGAAGGCTGCACTGCCTGATGTGCGGCGCCGGGCGAGCAGAGAGATGCAATCGTTTCTGGATCACCGCTCTTCCGCCCACACAGCGGAGCCGCTACATGGCTGGGAGTGACAAACCGCATCTGATGGTAATCCACATTGTGACAGGTGGCAACCCACATCTGGTGGCAGGTGGCAACCCACATGTGGTGGTAGGTGGCAGTGCACATCTGGTGGCTGGTGGCAACGCACATCTGGTGGCAACCCACATCTGGTGGTAGGTGGCAACCCACATGTGGTGGCAATCCACATTGTGGCAACCCCCATTGTGGCAGGTGGCAACCCCCATCTGGTGGCAGGTGGCAACCTACATCTGGTGGTAGGTGGCAATCCACATGTGGTGGCAATCCACATCTGGTGGCAACTCACATGTGCTGGCAATCCACATCTGGTGGCTGGTGGCAACCCACATCTGGTGGTAGGTGGCAACCCACATGTGGTGGCAATCCACATTGTGGCAGGTGGCAACCCCCATCTGGTGGCAGGTGGCAACCCACATCTGGTGGTAGGTGGCAACCCACATGTGGTGGCAATCCACATCTGGTGGCTGGTGGCAATCCACATCTGGTGGCAACCCACATCTGGTGGTAGGTGGCAACCCACATGTGGTGGCAACCCACATGTGGTGGCAATCCACATTGAGGCAGGTGGCAACCCCCATCTGGTGGCAACCCACATGTGGTGGCAATCCACATCTGGTGGCAACCCACATGTGGTGGCAATCCACATCTGGTGGTTGGTGGCAACCCACATATGGTGGCAGGTGGCAACCCACATCTGGTGGCAGGCGACGTGGCAAGTGACACTCTGCATCTGGTGTCAGGTTCTGTATTATGGGGAGTTAAACTACATTTCATATTACAATATAATAATAGAAATAATGCGCTTCAATCATCCTGGCACCATACCAACCATGATGCCATGATGATTGAAGCACCACCACCAGCCATTTCCCCGACAAATTGCCTGCGAAAAGCTGCATTTGACCTCAGGCTTTCCAGCCTGGAGGAGAGATGGGGGGGAGGGGTCTTATAGACCCCACATCTCTCCATAAAGAGGACCGGTCACCCACTATTACATGGAATGTTTACAATAATAAGTGATAAAAAACATATTAAAGGGAAAGTGTAAAAATAAAAAACAATCGAAGCGCCCCGTTCCTGCGTGCAAGTCCCGCCCACATATGTAAACGACGTTCAAACCACACACGTGAGGTATCGCCGCGATCGTTAGAGCGAGAGCGATAATTCCAGCACCAGACCTCCTCTGTGACTCTAAACTAGGAACCTGTAAAACATTTTAAAGTGTCGCCTATGGAGAGTTTTAAGTTTGGAAGTTTTGCGCCATTCCACGAGTGGGCGCAAAGCGTGACGTGTTGGGTATCTATTTACTCGGCGTGACATCATCGTTCACATTATACAAAAAATTGGGCCAACTTTACTGTTTTGGTTTTTTTATTCATGAAAGTTTTTTTCCCCCAATAAATTGCATTTTAAAAATTGCTTGTGCAAATACCGTGCGCCATAAAAGTTTGCAATGAATTTTCTAGGGTCTCTGCTAAAAAAACATAAAATGTTTGGGGGTTCTGAGTAATTTTCTAGCAAAAGAATGATGATTTTTACCCATATGAGAGGAGAGCTGGGATTTGCGTGGTATGGAAGTGGCTAAGGCAAGGTAGAAGCTTTGCTCCACCCCCCACCCCTCCATTCACATTTCTAAGGATTACAATCGACTCGGATGATCCAAACACTTCTATGATGACGGCACTTCTACATAAGAGGCAGCACCCTGCTGGAAAACCCCTAGAACCCCATCCTCTGCCCCAGCAAAGTGACCCTTCAGTGCTCTGTTACAGAGGGGTAACCAGGAACCTTCAGGGCCCCCGTGCAAAAAATTATGAAGGGCCCCCCTGGCCAGGGCCCTCCCCTCTTTCCACTGATCCTGGGGCCCTTTACTCCCATCACGGGGCCCTTTATTATGGTCCCGCAGCGGGGCCCTTTCACAAGTTCTGCAGTGGCCCCCTTTCTGCCATCTTTGGCCCTCCCCATGGTGGTGAAATGCCAGGGCCCGGTCACAATTGCAACCCTGATAGTTCCCTCACTGCTGTCAGTAGTTTGTAATTTTTATTTTAATTTGATTTCTTTTACAATTTATTTTAGGAGCTCTGTTGGGGGGGCTTTGAAGAGATATCAGGGGGTCTAAACAAACCTCAGCCCTCAGTCTCCATCTGTGTGGCCTCAGCTGCACAGAATGAATGGACAGGAATAGCTGAGCACCGAGCCTCCCATTCATTCAGAAATGGAAGTATAGTAAAAACAGTTTACTATGCTTCAGTTATGAATGAACCAATTGGTACCAATCACTGACTCTGTCCATTCAGAAAAGGAAGGAATGACAAATTTACCGACCCGTTCCCATCTCTCCATCATGACTCATCTTCTACAGGAGGGGGGACAGCAGCTCTGTGTTGGAGACACAGGGGCCCTGGGAACAGCAGAAGACAAGTAACCTGGAGGGGTGGCGGGGGCAGCATAGGAACCAATCTCCTGCATTAGGAGGAAAATGGAGGAGATTGGTTCCTCTAAATGCCGCCCCAGTCTATCCAGGTGTACAAGGGGGGCACACGTGCAACCCCTATCGTTACGCCCCTGCTCTGTTATCTCCCTAGTCTGACAATCATCTCTGAGGAGGCCGACGGTTGCAATGATAATAAATATAAGAGGTAAAATGTCCACCGCCACCCAATCAGACGCCGCTATCTTCTCACCCCTGGAAGAGGAAGAGGTTGACGTGGTTGTATTTCTTGGTCAGGAAGTTGCCTAAAATGCGGGTTGGGTATCCACAGCGGATCTGATAGGCCGACAAAGCAAAGTAGATGCACTTTACAAAATACCAAAGCTGAGCCACCGTGTTCTGGCTGAACATCCTGCAAGTCAGAGAAAGGAAACAATAAAAGTTTGAGGTCTCCATCCATGTTCATGGAAGTCATTGGGGGCAACGTCCTCAGCTCTTCCTTACCTTTCAGTCACCGCTGGAAGGATGAAGAACATCCAGACGTGAATTCCAATCACCAGGATCACCTGGAAAATCAGCTTCCCAAGGACGGTTTTCCGGAGGTACAAAGCGCGGTCAATCACCATGGTGGAGAACTGGATGAGGAGCATAACCAGGAAGGCTTCCGGGACCTGATCATCAGACAGCGAGGATGCGATGTCCGCAGCCGCCGAGTGTTTCTAGGACAAGGGACACCAACATTGGAGTCAAAGACGGCACAGGGGAGGAGGACGCTTTCTACATTCACACCGCACTGCCACCATATTCAGAGGGGAAGCATTCATCCACGACTCCGAAACTTCTCCAAAATACACCCCTTCCTAACCGCTGACCCCGCTAAGCAACTCATTCACTCCCTTGTTATCGCTCACCGTGACTATTGTAACTCCCTCCTCATTGGCCTCCCTCTCTGCAAGCTCCTCCCCTCTTCAGTCCATCATGAATGCCGCTGCCAGACTCATCCATCTTACCAACCGCTCGGTGTCCTCCACTCCTCTCTGCCACATCACCAATCCGATCTCCAAATACCACCCAAACCGTCCTCTCCTGCCAAGACCTTCGGCTCTCTAGCCTGGTCTCCTCCTCCCATGCTCATCTCCAAGACTTCTCCAGAGCCTCTCCCATCCTCTGGAACTCTCTACCCCAATCTGTCCGTCTGTCTCCTACTCTGTCCACTTTTAGGCGATCCCTGAAAACGCATCTCTTCAGGGAGGCCAATCCTGCCTCCAGCTAACAACGGAATCTTCTACTCCCCTCAGTTCATCTCTCACAGTCCCTACCTTTTGTTTCACCAGCCCCCCCCCTCTTAGATTGTAAGCTCCCAGGAGCAGGGCCCCTCTACCCTCTTGTTTTGAACTGTACTTTTGCTGTAATGTCTCTCTTTATATTGTAAAGCACTGCGCAAACTGTTGGTGCTGTAGAAATCCTGTAAAATATAATAATGAGGAGCTTAGACTCTAAAATCCTTATCATGGAAGCACTTATTTTTTGACCTGCACTATATGCCTGGTTGCTATGGGCAACAACATTTCATCTCCATTCCTTAGGTTACTTACTCCAAAGGCCCAGAAGCCAAAGACAATGATGACAAAGTCCACCACATCGGCCAGGAACATCAGCGCATAGACATCTGTGGCCGCTCGATACGGAGTGTGTAGGATGTCATGGAAGAAGGATTTCACAGGCTTGTACACCCCCTTCGCCCTGCAAGGGACAGACAATAATTCATAAAGCATTAACCCAATAATCAGGATCTTTATATTCAAATCCTGCTACTTGTTGTAGGTCAGAGACTGAAAGTATTAATGTATGGAGGTCAGCAAGAGAGCCAGACAACCAGCATCATCCGAGGAAGACAACCAGCATCTTCAGAGAAAGACAACCAGCATCTTCAGAGGAAGACAACCAGCATCTTCAGAGGAAGACAACCAGCATCATCCGAGGAAGACAACCAGCATCTTCAGAGGAAGACAACCAGCATCTTCAGAGGAAGACAACCAGCATCTTCAGATGAAGACAACCAGCATCTTCAGAGGAAGACAACCAACATCTTAAGAGGAAGACAACCAGCATCTTCAGAGGAAGACAACCAACATCTTCAGAGGGAGACAACCAGCATCTTCAGAGGAAGACAACCAGCATCTTCAGAGGAAGAGACAACCAGCATCTTCAGAGGAAGAGACAACCCGCATCTTCAGAGGAAGACAACCAGCATCTTCAGAGGAAGACAACCAGCATCTTCAGATGAAGACAACCAGCATCTTCAGAGGAAGACAACCAACATCTTAAGAGGAAGACAACCAGCATCTTCAGAGGAAGACAACCAACATCTTCAGAGGGAGACAACCAGCATCTTCAGAGGAAGACAACCAGCATCTTCAGAGGAAGAGACAACCAGCATCTTCAGAGGAAGACAACCAGCATCTTCAGAGGAAGACAACCAGCATCTTCAGAGGAAGGCAACCAGCATCTTCAGAGGAAAACAACCAGCATCTTCAGAGGAAGGCAACCAGCATCTTCAGAGGAAGACAACCAGCGTCTTCAGAGGAAGTGACAACCAGCATCTTCAGAGGAAGACAACCAGCATCTTCAGAGGAAGACAACCAGCATCTTCAGAGGAAGGCAACCAGCATCTTCAGAGGAAGACAACCAGCGTCTTCAGAGGAAGAGACAACCAGCATCTTCAGAGGAAGACAACCAGCATCTTCAGAGGAAGAGAACCAGCATCTTCAGAGGAAGGTCAGCAATAGCAGCCTCTATTTTTGTCTCATAAAAGGATTCGGATTTGTAATTGGCATCATAGGCGGTTCTCACATGGCACATAATAATGGAGGCGGCATGTGTGGATATTGCTGATACTGATTGGTGGTTGGACATCAGAAGCTGCTCTTACATAGCGCACAATAGTAAAGTAGAGGATATCACTGCTTTCAATCAGGCAGTCATTTGGGACTTCGGGGATTTGAGCAGTGAGGCTGAATTCTCCCTGTAGGACGTCTCACTCTTCCGGCAGCACAGTAATCTCCATGCTACAATATGAAGAGAGGGGTGGTGGTCACTCTGAGTAAATGCCAACATCCCAAATGAGAACAAAGATTGGAAAAAAAAACCCTCCAAAGAAAGGGATTTGGGCATTCCTGGACTGGAGACATATGGACACCATGGCTTGTAAAATATCGAATATTTATTGTGTAAACTTGGGACAAGTAAAACAAGGCCAGGAGGCCAAAGTACAAACACCGGTAAAATTGCAGATCGAATGGACAGAACAGAACATAAAAAGACAAAACAAAATAGAACAAAAGCGCTGTGCTAGGACACATGGTGGTAAAAGAACCCCCAAGGTTGGAAAAGGACTGCAAAGACAGCCAACGCGTTTCGAGGTTGTTGGGCTCTTCTTCAGGGATGTTACAGATACAGACCAAGTAAGACACCATAAGGCCCTCTCTAAGCAGGGAGAGGGTGAATCTTCGCACATGTAATCGTGATGTCAGAGGTGTTGGTTATATTCAAATTTGGAAAAATTCCTCCTGAGGATGGCTTACTCATGCCATATTTTGGGGGGCTGACCCGGAAGCAGAGGGAGAGAGTAATATGACCGCCACTCGGGGTCGGCTTCAAGCAGAGTGTGAGCCCAGCAGGATGTGTCCAAAATGTGAGCAGATGCTATCAGCGTACGGACCGATTCAGATCCGCCGGAGGCAGGTGCCCACCACCCACATGGGTCAGGGTGGGGTGGGGGGGAAAAAAGAGAGAATCGTCCAAAGAGGAGAAACGCCGAAGCAAACTACAGACCAGCTGTCCGTAAAAGCTGGAGAGTAGAGTGCAGTGTGATAACTGCACAGAGGCACTTAGTCCTGGACAGAGCGACCGTCCACCTGCACAGACAACACAAATCCAACATGGAGGGAGAGACCACCCAGCAGGTCTGAGGAGCCGGTGACTCTGGAGGAGGAATTGCTCTACTGGAGAGCACAGCACCGTCCACCAACCAATACCGGTTCTGTGTGGAACCCATTTCCAGCCCAACTCCAGCTTTCATTTTACTGGAAATAGTTTGGACCAAACTGGCCTTAACGATTTCCTTCACCAATACGTGAGGGCGCTGTCAGCTCCACTCAGTACACAGCGCTGTGCTCCGGTGGAGGTGCGGGGACTTCCCAGCTGGTTCCTGGAACAAACCAAACTCAAGTCAGGGGGGGGGGGGGCTGCTCTCAGGAGGCTTTGCATTTTATGAATAATACAAGACTTCCTCTGATTGGGTGGATGATGTCACAATCTCCACCTCAGCTAATCACAGAAAGCCTTGCATTCATTTATGTGAATGGATGAGCAGTGCTCTACCCGGGCCCAGGAAGGGAAGTTCCCATCCCTCTACTGAACACAGCGCTGTATACTGGATGGAGCCGATACTAAATACAGTTTATACAGCGCTGACAGCCGAAATTGTGCGGTTGGATGAGCGCGGTCCAAACTATTTCAAGGTAAATTTTATGTTCTTACACGCGAATGAAGACGGTTTCCACTTTCAGCCCAATCATCTTCATTCTGACAGCGGCCGGCTTCCTCTTCTTCTCTGGATCTCGATGTTTCTCCTTTTCTGCATCTAGGGAAGGATGAAGAATGAAGGTAATATCATG
>BLSH010026950.1:78064-89347 GCA_018402905.1 Glandirana rugosa | reverse complement strand
CCCCCCCTGTCCCACGACTAACCACCCTGACCCCCGACTATCCCCCCGACTAACCCCCCCTGTCCCACGACAAGCCACCCTGACCCCCAACTAACCACCCTGACCCCCGTCCCCCAAATAAGGGAAGGTTTGTGTGTCTCAGGGAACGGAGAGGTGGTGGAACAAGTCATAGGACAGCAGACGGGCAGCCAGGAGGAGAGCATCCTGGATGGGATGATCAGAGAGTTACAGAGAGAACAGGACCAGCGGCACACCGAGGAGGCGGAGCCTATCGATCATCCTCCAATGTACAGGATTGGCTCTGGGAATGGCTGTAAGTTCTGCCTCTGGGTAGTCACAAGTCTCATCTTAGAATCCTCGGATTGTAACCTTCTCTCGTGTCGCCTTTCAGTCATGCGAAGTCAGAGTTTCGATCTTTCTTCCCCACCGAACGTCGGCCTCCGGCGCAGCGGGCAGATCGAAGGAGTTCGCCAAATGCATGACAACGCTCCCAGGAGCCAGATAGCGACGGAGCGGGATCTGATGGCGTGGAGCCGGCGGGTGGTGGTGAATGAGTTACAGCCCGGAGTCAGCAGGTGAGAGGGTGGAGTCTGGGCGGGGTCAGAGCGATCCATCTCTGCAGAGTGGGGGGGGGGTGGGGTGCTTGACATTGAATATTTATAGATATTTGAGTCACCTTTTAGGTGTTTTGTGGCTCCTCAGTCACATGGAGGTTGTCTAGCCCCGCCCTCTTCTTCCTTTCCAAAGTTTGATGATTTCTCTTGTAGAGTTCAGGAAGAGTGCAGGACGGCCAAAGGTGAGATGGAGGTTCATCTGTACAGCACTGAGAAGAAGAGGAAGCCACCCCATCCAGCACAGAGGGTGAGTCTTCCCATCTCTACAGGTGACCCCATTCCAGAAACACTTCCTGTCTACAGGTGACCCCAATCCAGAAACACTTCCTGTCTACAGGTGACCCCATCCCAGAAACACTTCCTGTCTACAGGGTGACCCCATCCCAGAAACACTTCCTGTCTACAATTACCCCATTCCAGAAACACTTCCTGTCTACAATTACCCCATTCCAGAAACACTTACTGTCTACAGGTTGACCCCATTCCAGAAACACTTCCTGTCTACAGGTTGACCCCATTCCAGAAACACTTCCTGTCTACAGGGTGACCCCATTCCAGAAACACTTCCTGTCTACAGGGTGACCCCATCCCAGAAACACTTCCTGTCTACAGAGTGACCCCATTGCAATTATACTTCCTGTCTGTCCTGGGTGACCCCGTCTTCTGTGCCTTTGATTCTCTATGTTTTTCTCCAGAATGATTTTCAGGTTTGCAGTGGACGGGCTCTGCGCAAGATCCAAAGGAAGCGTCAGCACGCCTACCAGACCCGCTCCAATATAGAACACGAGGATTCTCACCCACCGCCCACCAACCCCGAGGATTCCGCCAGCTCTTCCCAGGTGACTCCCCCAGCTCTTCCCAGGTGACTCCCCCAGCTCTTCCCAGGTGACTCCCCCAGCTCTTCCCAGGTGACTCCCCCAGCTCTTCCCAGGTGACTCCCCCAGCTTTTCCCAGGTGACACTCAGGGGAAACACTCGCTGGGGCTCTCGCATCGCATGGCACTCGGGAAACACTCGCTGGTGCTCTCGCATCGCATGGCACTCAGGGGAAACACTCGCTGGGGCTCTCGCATCGCATGGCACTCAGGGGAAACACTCGCTGGGGCTCTCGCAGCGCATGGCACTCAGGGGAAACACTCGCTGGGTTTGTCGCATCAAATCGCACTCAGGGAAAACACTCGCTGGGGCTTTCGCATCACATGGCACTCGGGAAACACTCTCTGGGTTTGTTGCATCGAATCGCACTCAGGTACATAAGCACCTGTGAATGCCCCAGGAAGGTTTTGACTTTTGTATTCATCCCTCAAACATGAAATCTGTGAATTTTCCTTGCAGGATGAGGAGTCGCGGGCGTCCAGTGAAGCATCGGCTGATGAGACGGTTCCACCATGGCAGACTGAGAGCTCCTCCAGGTACGGCCGCCATCTTTGTCATCCTCCAGGTACGGCCGCCATCTTTGTCCTCCTCCAGGTATGGCCGTCATCTTTGTCCTCCTCGAGGTACGGCCGTCATCTTTGTCCTCCTCGAGGTACGGCTGCCATCTTTGTCCTCCTCCAGGTATGGCCGCCATCTTTGTCCTCCATTTATGGCCGCCATCTTTGTCCTCCTTGAGGTACACCCACCATCTTTGACCTCCTTGAGGTACGGCCGCCATCTTGTCCTCCTCGAGGTACGGCTGCTATCTTTGTCCTCCTCAAGGTACGGCCGCCATCTTTGTCCTCCTCGAGGTACGGCCGCCATCTTTGTCCTCCTCGAGGTACAGCCACCATCTTTGTCCTCCTCGAGGTATGGCCGCCATCTTTGTCCTCCTCCAGGTACGGCCGCCAGTTTTACCCCCACCAACCACAAATATGAATGGGTCCTTATTATTGGCATTGGCATGTAGATGAGGCAGGAGGGAGGAACAGGAAATCCATTCATTCTGGCTGTGATTTAGGCTGACCTTGGGTCTGGAATATATATTTTTTCTTAGTTGTGAATTGTGTTTTGCTATCTTGTCTTGCGGCGTCTCCTTTCAATGCTTTGCTCTTGCAGTGACTCCTCCAGCGAATACTCAGACTGGACCGCAGACGCTGGGATCAACCTGCAACCTCCAAAGAGGCAAACGCGTCAGACCACCAGGAAGGTGTGCAGCAGTTCTGAGGATGAGAACACCAAGGAGGAGAACAAGGAGAAGAAACGCAAGCAAACCCGCAGAAAGGTTCGCTAGATCTGTATATGTGTGGAGTATATATATTATATATGTGTAGAGTATATGGTAATATATATGTGTAGAGTATATATAATATTTATGTGTAGAGTATATAATATATAGGTGTAGAGTATATATAATATATAGGTGTATAGTATATATAATATATAGGTGTAGAGTATATGGTAATATATAGGTGTAGAGTATATATAATATATAGGTGTAGAGTATATATAATATTTATGTGTAGAGTATATATAATATATAGGTGTAGAGTATATATAATATTTATGTGTAGAGTATATATAATATATAGGTGTAGAGTGTATATATAATATATAGGTGTAGAGTATATATAATATATAGGTGTAGAGTATATACATAATATATAGGTGTAGAGTATATATAATATATAGGTGTAGAGTATATATATAATATATAGGTGTAGAGTATATATAATATATAGGTGTAGAGTGTATATATAATATTTATGTGTAGAGTATATATAATATATAGGTGTAGAGTATATACATAATATATAGGTGTAGAGTATATACATAATATATAGGTGTAGAGTATATATATAATATTTATGTGTAGAGTATATATAATATATAGGTGTAGAGTATATACATAATATATAGGTGTAGAGTATATATATAATATATAGGTGTAGAGTATATATATAATATATAGGTGTAGAGTATATATATAATATATAGGTGTAGAGTATATATAATATATAGGTGTAGAGTGTATATATAATATTTATGTGTAGAGTATATATAATATATAGGTGTAGAGTATATACATAATATATAGGTGAAGAGTGTATATATAATATTTATGTGTAGAGTATATATAATATATAGGTGTAGAGTATATATATAATATATAGGTGTAGAGTATATATATAATATATAGGTGTAGAGTATATATAATATATAGGTGTAGAGTGTATATATAATATTTATGTGTAGAGTATATATAATATATAGGTGTAGAGTATATACATAATATATAGGTGTAGAGTATATATAATATATAGGTGTAGAGTATATATAATATATAGGTGTAGAGTATATATATAATATATAGGTGTAGAGTATATATAATATATAGGTGTAGAGTATATATATAATATATAGGTGTAGAGTATATATATATAATATATAGGTGTAGAGTATATATATATAATATATAGGTGTAGAGTATATATATATAATATATAGGTGTAGAGTATATATATATATAATATATAGGTGTAGAGTATATATAATATATAGGTGTAGAGTATATATAATATATAGGTGTAGAGTATATATATAATATATAGGTGTAGAGTATATATAATATATAGGTGTAGAGTATATATATAATATATAGGTGTAGAGTATATATATAATATATAGGTGTAGAGTATATATAATATATAGGTGTAGAGTATATATAATATATAGGTGTAGAGTGTATATATAATATATAGGTGTAGTGTATATATAATATATAGGTGTAGAGTATATATAATATTTAGGTGTAGAGTATATATAATATATAGGTGTAGAGTGTATATATAATATATAGGTGTAGAGTATATATAATATATAGGTGTATAGTATATATAATATATAGGTGTATAGTGTATATATAATATATAGGTGTAGAGTATATATAATATATAGGTGTAGAGTATATATAATATATAGGTGTAGAGTATATATAATATATAGGTGTATAGTGTATATATAATATATAGGTGTAGAGTATATATAATATATAGGTGTAGAGTATATATAATATATAGGTGTAGAGTATATAATATATAGGTGTAGAGTATATATAATATATAGGTGTAGAGTATATATATAATATATAGGTGTAGAGTATATAATATATAGGTGTAGAGTATATATAATATATAGGTGTAGAGTATATATATAATATATAGGTGTAGAGTATATATAATATAGGTGTAGAGTATATATAATATATAGGTGTAGAGTGTATATAATATATAGGTGTAGAGTATATAATATATAGGTGTAGAGTATATATAATATATAGGTGTAGAGTATATATAATATATAGGTGTAGAGTATATATAATATATAGGTGTAGAGTATATATAATATATAGGTGTAGAGTATATATAATATAGGTGTAGAGTATATACATAATATATAGGTGTAGAGTATATATAATATATAGGTGTAGAGTATATATAATATATAGGTGTAGAGTATATATAATATATAGGTGTATAGTGTATATATAATATATAGGTGTAGAGTATATATAATATATAGGTGTAGAGTATATATAATATATAGGTGTAGAGTATATAATATATAGGTGTAGAGTATATATAATATATAGGTGTAGAGTATATATATAATATATAGGTGTAGAGTATATAATATATAGGTGTAGAGTATATATAATATATAGGTGTAGAGTATATATATAATATATAGGTGTAGAGTATATATAATATAGGTGTAGAGTATATATAATATATAGGTGTAGAGTGTATATAATATATAGGTGTAGAGTATATAATATATAGGTGTAGAGTATATATAATATATAGGTGTAGAGTATATATAATATATAGGTGTAGAGTATATATAATATATAGGTGTAGAGTATATATAATATATAGGTGTAGAGTATATATAATATAGGTGTAGAGTATATACATAATATATAGGTGTAGAGTATATATAATATATAGGTGTAGAGTATATATAATATATAGGTGTAGAGTATATATAATATATAGGTGTATAGTGTATATATAATATATAGGTGTAGAGTATTTATATAATATATAGGTGTAGAGTGTATATAATATATATGTGTAGAGTGTATATATAATATAGGTGTAGAGTATATATAATATATAGGTGTAGAGTATATATAATATATATGTGTAGAGTATATATAATATAGGTGTAGAGTATATATAATATATAGGTGTAGAGTATATATAATATATAGGTGTAGAGTATATATAATATATAGGTGTAGAGTATATATAATATATAGGTGTATAGTATATATAATATATAGGTGTAGAGTATATATAATATATAGGTGTAGAGTATATATAATATATAGGTGTAGAGTACTGGAGGGGCTTTTAAAGCATCGCCTCTGGAAAATATAGGGGGCTGAGGTTTGTTTGAAGTTTCACGGGTGCACACAGTTTTAACCCTTGACATGTTGGGTATCTATTGACTCGACGTAACCTCATCTTTCTAGATTTTACCAAAACGTTGGGTGCATTCGGCTCCATTCACGCTTGCACGACTCCAAAGACGCACCTTTAGATCTCAACTTTGCCCAGACTTTACGCTCTCTGGCACTAAATTGCATCAAAGCGGTGCCATTGAGAACAATGGGCTGCGACTTGTTTGTGTCCACAAATGGAGCCTTAATGCATTTGTGTGCCCTAAAATTAACTTCAGTGCGTTTTTTACTGACGTTTTTGCATTTCATTAACTGTTGTGCTAATATCGTATGACCTAAAAAATTTGAAACAACCACTATTTTCTTCTCCGGGGTCTTTTCTTTCAGAAAATACAGTACCTGGAAAAAGTATTCATACCCCTGGAATCCCCCCATGTTCTCAGGTTATCAATGTATTTATTGGGATTTTATAGGAGACACAAAGTGGCTCAGAATTGTGAAGTGGAAGGAAAATGATAAATGATACAAATAAATCTGTGAGAAGTGTGGGGGGCATTTGTATGGCACCCCCCGGAGGCAATACTTTGTAGAACCGCCTTTCTCTGCAATTACAGCTGGGAGTCTTTTTGGGGAAGTCTCTGCCAGCTTTGCCCATCTAGAGAGGACATTTCTGCCCATTCTTCTTTGCAGAATCCCCCAAGCTCTGTCAGATTGGATGGAGGGCGTCTGTGATCAGCAATTTTCAAGTCTTGCCTCAGATTCTCAATGGGATTTAGGTCTGGACTGTGACTGGGCCATTCTAACCCATGAATGTGCTTTGATCAAAACCCTTCCATTGTAGCTCTGGCTGGATGTTGAGGGTCGTTGTCCTGCTGGAAGGGGAACCTCCGCCCCGGTCTCAAGTCTTCTGCAGACTCTAACAGGTTGTTGTTCTAAGATTGCCCTGTATTTGGCTCCATTCATCTTCCCATCAACTCTGACCGGCTTCCCTGTCCCTGCTGAAGAAAAGCATCCCCACACCATGAAGCTGCCACCACCATGTTTCACAGTGGGGACGGTGTGTTCAGGGGGATGTGCAGTGTTAGTTTTCCACCACACATAGCGTTTTGCTTTTAGGCCAAAAAGTTGAATTTTGTTCTCATCTGAGCAGAGCCCCTTCATGTTTGCTGTGTCCCCCCATGTTTGCTATGCCCCCCCCCATGTTTGCTGTGCCCCCCACATGGCTTCTCACAAACTGCAAACCGGACTTCTTATGGATTTCTTTCACCAATGGCTTTCTTCTTGCCACTCTTCCATAAAGGGCAGATTTGTGGAGCACGACTAATAGTTGTCCTGTGGACAGATTCTCCCCCCTGAGCTGTGGATCTCTGCAGCTCCTCCAGAGTCACCATGGACCTCTCGGCTGCTTCTCTGATGAATGCTCTCCTTGCCCTGCCGGTCAGTTTAGGGGGACGGCCATGTCTTGGTAGGTTTGTGATGAATGCTCTCCTTGCCCGGCCGGTCAGTTTAGGGGGACCGCCATGTCTTGGTAGGTTTGTGATGAATGCTCTCCTTGCCCAGCCGGTCAGTTTAGGGGGACGGCCATGTCTTGGTAGGTTTGTGATGAATGCTCTCCTTGCCTGGCCGGTCAGTTTAGGGGGACGGCCATGTCTTGGTAGGTTTGTGATGAATGCTCTCCTTGCCCAGCCGGTCAGTTTAGGGGGACGGTCATGTCTTGGTAGGTTGTGATGAATGCTCTCCTTGCCCAGCCGGTCAGTTTAGGGGGACCGCCATGTCTTGGTAGGTTTGTGATGAATGCTCTCCTTGCCCGGCCGGTCAGTTTAGGGGGACCGCCATGTCTTGGTAGGTTTGTGATGAATGCTCTCCTTGCCCAGCCGGTCAGTTTAGGGGGACGGCCATGTCTTGGTAGGTTTGTGATGAATGCTCTCCTTGCCCGGCCGGTCAGTTTAGGGGGACGGCCATGTCTTGGTAGGTTTGTGATGAATGCTCTCCTTGCCCAGCCGGTCAGTTTAGGGGGACGGCCATGTCTTGGTAGGTTGTGATGAATGCTCTCCTTGCCCAGCCGGTCAGTTTAGGGGGACAGTCATGTCTTGGTAGGTTTGTGATGAATGCTCTCCTTGCCCGGCCGGTCAGTTTAGGTGGACGGCCATGTCTTGGTAGGTTGGCAGTTGTGCCACTCTTTCCATTTTCCGATGATGGATTGAGCAGAGCTCTGTGAGACGTTCAAAGCTTGGGAGGTTTTATTATAACCCAACCCTGCTTTATACTTCTCCACAACTTTATCCCTGACCTGTCTGCTGTGTTCCTTGGCCTTCATGATGCTGTTTGTTCACTAAGGTTCTCTAACAAACCTCTGAGGGCTTCACAGAACAGCTGTATTTATACTGAGATTCAATAACACACAGGGGGGCTCTATTTACTAATTAGGTGACTTCTGAAGGCAATTGGTTCCTCTAGATTTTAGTTAGGGGTATCGGAGTAAAGGGGGCGCCATACAAATGCCCCCCACACTTTTCACAGATTTATTTGTATCTTTTATCGTTTTCCTTCCCCTTCACAATTCTGAGCCCCTTTGTGTCGTCTATCACATAAAATCCCAATACAATACATTGACGTTTTTGGTTGTCATGTGACATGTGGGGATTGTCAAGGGGTATGAATACTTTTTCCAGGCACTCTATATCAGGTTTATGGGAGTTGTAATTAATCTTCAGGTGTAAAATGATTTTTTTTTAAACTTGTGCAAACATTTGAAAACCGTCTCTGGCAGTGAAAGGATTAAAGATGATGACCCCCGTCCATGGTGTCACTGGGTCCTCCTCATTGTTGATGGACTTCCAGTGAGATAACCATGGCCGGCGTCAGTCATTGGTTGCTCTTCAGCCTTTTAGTTGTTTGCTTTGTTTTATAGAAACAGAACGACTTTCTGTCAATGGAGGGAGAGCCGAGTGAAGAGTGGATCCCACCGCAGTGGATCCTGGACACCATCCCCCGACGATCCCCCTTCGTCCCACAGATGGGAGACCAGGTACCTGGAACACGGGGGGGGGTCACAATATTTCCCCACTCAGGGTTTGCTTAGTAGTCCTGCACAGTGGTTGTGCTGTGCTCATTACTCTCATCTCACTGCAAGTCTGCTGGAAAGAAAGGGCATCCAAAACTGGTCGCAGTGTTTGGTGGAGTCTCGAGAGTTAAAACACCCAATTTGTCTGTTCTATGGCTCGGGTACATCTCTGATGGATACGATCTACTTTAATATAAAGGAGGTTGTTGTATAAGGGGTGCAAGCACCATGGGGCGGGGAGCATGAATAGGTCGCAGGTGGGTTAGGATATTGGTGGAGTAGGTCCCAGGTGGGGTGGTAAGCATACTGGAGGTTCTTGGTTGGACAGTGAGCACACTAGAGTAGGTCCTGGATGGAACAGGGAGCACATCAAGGTCCAGGGTTGGGTGGGAAGCATGTTGGTGGTTCTGGGTTGGATGATGGGTGCACTAGAGGAAGTCCTGGATGGAAAAGGGAGCACATTAAGGTCCAGGGTTGGGTGGGAAGCATGCTGGATATTCTGGGTTGGATGATGGGCGCAGTAGAGGAGGTCCTGGATGGGACAGGAAGCACATCAAGGTCCAGGGTTGGGTGGGAAGCAGGCTGGTGGTTCTGGGTTGGACAATAGGTGCACTAGAGGAGGTGCTGGATGGGATAGGGAGCACATCAAGGTCCAGGGTTGTGTGGGAAGCAGGCTGGTGGTTCTGGGTTGGACAATAGGTGCACTAGAGGAGGTGCTGGATGGGATAGGGAGCACATTAAGGTCCAGGGGTTGTGTGGGAAGCAGGCTGGTGGTTCTGGGTTGGACAATAGGTGCACTAGAGGAGGTGCTGGATGGGACAGGAAGCACATCAAGGTCCAGGGTTGGGTGGGAAGCAGGCTGGTGGTTCTGGGTTGGACAATAGGTGCACTAGAGGAGGTGCTGGATGGGACAGGAAGCACATCAAGGTCCAGGATTGGGTGGGAAGCAGGCTGGTGGTTCTGGGTTGGACAATAGGTGCACTAGAGGAGGTCCTGAATGGGACAGGAAGCACATCAATGTCCAGGGTTGTGTGGGAAGCAGGCTGGTGATTTAGGATATTACAGTGAGCACACTATCAAGCTTTAAGGTTGGGTTGGCTAATACTCCCAGGTACGATATTTGCAAACTGGGGTTCTGCATGGTGGGGTAGGAAATGGCCTGGAGCATGTCCCAGCTGAGGCAGTGTGCCGGAGATCTGGGGTGAGGTGGGGAGCATGCTGGAGGTCCATGGTGGTACAGTGATCACACTGGAGGTGGTACTGGGTGGAATGGGGAACATGTAAGGTCTAGAATTGGGTAGGAAGCCCACTGGAGGTCCCAGGTAGGATGCCAGACAATGGAGGCTCTGGGTAGGATAGGAAGTGGCCCATTGTAGGACCCAGTTGAGGGAGGAAGTGTGCCAGAGGAGGTCCAGGATGGGGAGCAAGCTGGAGGTTCAGGGTGGACCAGAAAACAGCCAGGCAACTCCAATCACTGAAATATCACTTTAGGGCGGAGTGACCTTTACATATACGGTCACACTGAATACATGGAAAGACTTCCAACCATTGCCATAGAGTGGGGAGAATTGTTCTGTGAAGTCATTGTCTCCTCTCCTATATCCGGTCACTTCCATAGATCTCTCTCCCATAGAGGTAACATTGATGATGTGGTTGTTGTGCCTCCTGCAGGTCATCTACTTCAGACAAGGCCATGAGGCGTACGTCCGGGCGGTGAAGAAAGCCAAAATCTACAGTGTTAATCCCCAGAAACAGGCGTGGAATAAAACCGAGCTCAGGGTAAGTCTGCAGATTATTCCTCCTGTGGTTCGGCGTCACAGCGGCTGCCAACCTTCCCTCGGCCGCAGCTACAAGTCCCAGCATGCATCTTGCTATAGTAGTAATGAATGTTCTACCCTAAACTTAAAACTGTTCTTCCACCCATCAGCTATAAATGTGATGTGGGAGGATTACCTCCTTACATCAGTGTCCCCATCAGAGCCCCCCTTACATCAGTGTCCCCATCAGAGACCCTCCTTACATCAGTGTCCCCATCAGAGCTCCTCCTTACATCAGTGTCCCCATCAGTGCCCCCCCTTACATCAGTGTCCCCATCAGTGCCCCCCCTTACATCAGTGTCCCCATCAGAGCCCCCCTTACATCAGTGTCCCCATCAGAGCCCCTCCTTACATCAGTGTCCCCATCAGAGACCCTCCTTACATCAGTGTCCCCATCCCCCTGTGA
>BLSH010026928.1:109198-121738 GCA_018402905.1 Glandirana rugosa | reverse complement strand
ATACTGGTGTAGGAAGAGGTTCCTGATGCTCCTGTGAGGGACAGATTATCGTTCTAAAATCATCTCATACTCGAGTAGGGAGAGGTTCCTGGCAGTGCTGTGAGGGACAGATTAGCGTTCTAAAATCATCTAATAATGGTGTAGGGAGAGGTTCCTGCTGCTGCTGTAAGGGACAGATTATCATTCTAAAATCATCTCATACTGGAGTAGTAAGAGGTTCCTGCTGCTGCTGTAAGGGACAGATTATCATTCTAAAATCATCTTATACTGGAGTAGTAAGAGGTTCCAGGCGTTGCTGTGAGAGACAGATTAGTGTTCTAAAATCATCTCATACTGGAGTAGGGAGAGGTTTCTGGCGGTGCTGTGAGGGACAGATTAGCATTCTAAAATCATCTCATACTGGAGTAGGGAGAGGTTCCTGGTGGTGCTGTGAGGGACAGATTATCATTCTAAAATCATCTCATACTAATGTAGGGAGAATTTCCTGGTGCTGCTTTGAGGGACAGATTATCGTTATAAAATCATCTCATACTGGTATAGGGAGAGGTTCCTGCTGCTGGTGTGAGGGACAGATTACAGTTATAAAATCATCTCATACTGGTATAGGGAGAGGTTCCTGCTGCTGGTGTGAGGGACAGATTAGTGTTCTAAAATCATCTCATACTGGAGTAGGGAGAGGTTCCTGGTGGTATTGTGAGGGATAGATTAGTGTTCTAAAATCATCTCATACTGGTGTAGGGAGAGGTTCCTGGTGCTGCTGTGAGGGACAGATTATCGTTCTAAAATCATCTCATACTGGAGTAGGGAGAGGTTCCTGGCGGTGCTGTGAGGGACAGATTATAGTTCCAAAATCATCTCATACTGGTGTAGGGAGAGGTTCCTGGTGCCGCTGTGAGGGACAGATTATTGTTCTAAAATCATTTCATACTGGACTAGGGAGAGGTTCCTGGCGGTGCTGTGAGGGACAGATTAGCGTTCTAAAATCATCTCATACTCGTGTAGGGAGAGGTTCCTGCTGCTGCTGTTAAGGACAGATTATCTTTCGAAAATCATCTCATACTGGTGTAGGGAGAGGTTCCTGCTGTTGGTGTGAGGGACAGATTACCGTTCCAAAATTATCTCATACTGGAGTAGGGAGAGGTTCCTGGCAGTGCTTTGAGGGACAGATTAGTGTTCTAAAATCATCTCACACTGGAGTAGGGAGAGGTTCCTGGCGGTGCTGTGAGGGACAAATTATCATTCTAAAATCATCTCATACTGGTGTAGGGAGAGGTTCCTGGTGCTGCTGTGTGAGGGACAGAATTTTGTTCTAAAATCATCTCATACTGGAGTAGGGAGAGGGTTCTGGTGGTGCTGTGAGGGACAAATTAGCGTTCTAAAATCATCTCATACTGATGTAGAGAGAGGTTCCTGCTGCTGTTGTGAGGGACAGGTTATCGTTCTGAAATCATCTCATACTGGAGTAGGGAGAGGTATCTGGCAGTGCTTTGAGGGACAGATTAGCGTTCTAAAATAATCTCTTACTGGTGTAGGGAGAGGTTCCTGCTGCTGGTGTGATCGATGCATTTCTTGCACAAAAATAAAAAGTGCTTCTACATTACTGGTTTAAAAAAAAAAGAATAATAATTTATTATTCTCTTTTCATTATTATTAATAAATAGTACTACATAGTACATTTGCACCTTGCTGTGCGTTTCTTGCACAAAATTAAAAAGTGTGTCTACATTGCTGCTTTAACAAATAATTGAAATTTGTGCTAAATAGTACATTTGCGTCCAGAATGAGGAGAGCGTCAAATAAGGGACGTGGTTGTGGTCGTGGTGCTGCTGGTGTTGGTGGTGTTGGTGAAGCTCCTGTTGCAAGGAGAGGATGTGGTCGATCTGTGCCAGCTACACGCACAAGTGAAACACCTTCCTCAGGTGCGAGTAGTCGACAGAACCTTCAATGTTATATGGTAGGCCCTAATGCCTCTCAACGAATGGTGAGGCCAGAACAAGTACAGGCGATAGTAGATTGGGTGGCTGACAATGCTGCCATTTCCTTCACATTGTCTTCCACCTGGTCCCTTGCTGAAAGCTCAGAGTTGGCACCTGAGCCCCATGCCCATCTGTCTTTCACCTCAGCCACTTGTAAATCAGCCAAGCAGTCTGAGCCCCAAGTCATGCAGCAGTCTCTTATGCTTTTTGATGACTCTGCTGGTGTGCTTTCCGTGGGCCATCCACATAGCCCTGCCCCAGAAGTGAAAGACTTTGAGTGCACAGATTTCCAACCACTTCTGGTTCAGGATGAGGACATGGAAACACCAGCGCAGCATGTCTCTGATGATTACGAAACACAGGTGCCAACTGCTGCGGCTTTCCACAGTGTGCAGACTGACAAGGAGGGCAGTGGTGAAGAGTGGGTAGAAGATGATGTGAAGGATGATGAGGTCCAGGACCCCACGTGCAATGAAGGTCATGCGAGTGAGGTGTGCAGTTTGGAGGAAGAGGTGGTGGTCGCACAGAGGCACCAGCACAGCAAAAGAGGAAGCAGGTTGCAAAAGCGGAGCAACCGTCCCCTAGAGAGTACGCCTGCTACTACCCACCACACCCAGGGACCTAGCACACCAAAGGCAGCTCAAAGGAGTTTCCCGGCGTGGCAGTTCTTCAGACAATGTGCTGATGACAAGACACGAGTGGTTGCACGCTGTGCAATCAGAGCCTGAAGCGAGGCATAAATGTTCTAAACCTGAGCACAACCTGCATGACCAGGCAACTACATGCAAAGCACGAGCTGCAGTGGAATAAGCGCATCAAAATCCAAGAAAGGACACGGCCTCCTCCTGCTTCCTCCTCTGATGCTGCCTCGGCCTCTTCCTCCACCTCTACAATGCCAGTGTCACCTGCCACCCAGCAAACAGAGCATGTGACAGCAACGCCACCATGTCCGCCACCATCCCCAAGCATTTCCACACCATGGTCCCATGGAAGCTTACAGCTGTCCATATACCAAACACTGGAGAGAAAGAGGAAGTACCCCCCTACCCACCCGTGATCCCTGGACCTGAATGCCAGCATTTCAAAATTCCAGGCCTTTGAAATGCTGTCATTCCGTCTGGTGAACATGGACAGTTTTAAAAACCTGATGGCGGTGGCTGTCCCACAGTACGCGGTTCCCAGCCGCCACTACTTTTCCAGGCGAGCCATCCCTTCCCTGCACTAACAAGTCGGGGACAAGATCAAGTGTGCACTGCGCAATGCCATCTGTGGCAAGTTCCACATAACCACTGATACGTGGACCAGTAATCATGGGCAGGGACGCTATATCTCGCTAACTGCACACTGGGAAATGTAGTGGCGGGTGGGCCTGAGGCGGATAGCAGTTTGGCGCATGTCCTTCCACCACTGAAGATTGCAGGGGATTTTTCTTTGCCTACTGTTGCCTCCTCCTCCTACTCCGCTTCCTCCTCCTCTACCACCTCCTCATCCGGTCAGTGTAACACCTTCACCACCAACTTCAACACATCCAGGGGGAAACGACAGCAGGCTGTTTTAAAACTGATATGTTTGGGGGATAAACCCCACACTGCGCAGGAGCTGTGGATGGGCATTGAACAACAGACCGATCAGTTGTTGTTGCCACTAAGCCTCAAGTCCGGCCTGGTAGTGTGCGATAATGGGTGAAATCTTGTAGCAGCTCTGGGCCTAGCCGGTTTGACGCACATCCCTTGCCTGGCACACGTGCTGCATTTGGTGGTGCAAAAATTTCTAAAAAACTACCTGGATATGTCAGAGCTGTTGCAGAAAGTGTGGGCCGTCTGTGAGCGCTTTCAGCGTTTTCACCCTGCTGCTGCTCGCTTTCAGCCTTCCCACTCACCGCCTCCTATGCGACGTGCCCACAAGGAGGAACTCCACTTTGCACATGCTGGAGAGACTGTGCGAGCAGCAGCAGGCAATAGTGGAGTTTCAGCTGCAGCACGCACGGGTCAGACGCTCTGCGGAACAGCACCTCCATGCGAGACCTGTGTACCATATTGCAGTGTTTCGAGTACTCCACCAACATGTCCAGTGCCGATGACGCTGTGCTCAGCGTTTAATATCCCACTTCTATGTCTCCTTGAAAAAACACTTAGGGCGATGATTGAAGAGGATGTGGCACAGGAGGAAGAGGGGTAATTTCCATGGTTATCAGTCCAGTCATTCACAAGTGGCTCGGAGAGTGGGTTCCTGCACCCGCATAGGCCAGGTAAAAAATTTTCAAGCCAGGGCACAGTTCTGGAGGATGAGGAGGACCTGGATGATCAGGAAAAGGAGGAACCGTGTTCACAGCAGGGTGGCAACCAACGCAGCTCGTGGGCAGCACTGGAGCGTGATAGTCAGACAACAAGGTTAATGTAAAAAAAAATTTAAAAAAATAAATAAATAAAAAATACATAAATAGGGGCGTGGTTTGACCGCTGCCGAAGATGGCCGCTTGAGCACTCGGCTCCGCTCCTTCACTGTACAGACCAGCAGCTCCAGGGACTTAAACCAGCCGTATTACCCTCATAACAGAGGGATTAGCAGCGAGGAACCCTCAGAGCATGACCCGGAAAAAAAATATCGGGCAGGGAACCAGAGGACTCCTCGATTTTTACATGAGGCCTACACTACAGGGAGCCCAAGATGGCACCGGCCGAGACCAGAGAGAAGCGGACCCGCCTCCACTCCCGACAGCCGCGGACTCCCCAGGTACAGAACCTATGGAACTTCCAGCACAGCAGCCTGACCCATCCTCCCCCCAAGGAGAGCGAGGTAAGAGGATGGCTGATACATTGGTACACTCGCCAGATAAACAAACGGCAGCATGGCGCTGGGACTTGTAGTCCCACAACAGAGACAGCGCCCAGCAAAACACTAGCGGCCTATCCCACAGCAGACGGCCCAGCCTCTGAACATACATTAAAAGCAATGCTCCTTTCCTTACAAACTGACATACAGAGAGAGCTGAGAGTCTCCATAAATCAGATGCAGGATAGGATTAACTCTGCAGAAGACCGCTTAGAGCATATTGAGAAACATCTAATGGAATCCACCAAGGCACATAACATCATGGTAGATATACAGGATGAGCAGGCTGACGCACTACAAATGCTGCGACTAAAGGTCGCTGACCTAGAGGACAGGTCAAGAAGAAATAACATTAAAATAAGAGGAGTCCCAGAATCGCTAGACAACCCAGCAATAATACCCTACCTACACCAGCTATTTCGCAAATTGATACCGGAATTACACTCCAGAGACATGCTAATTGACAGAGCGCATATGCTGCATAAACCACAACACCTTCCTCCAAATGTGCCCAGAGACATACTAGCCAGGGTGCATTTTTTTCACATAAAAGATGACATCATGAGAGCTGCAAGAGCACTCCGCACATTACCGGAGCCATTTGAAAAAATCAAGCTCTTTAACGATATCTCAGCAGCAACGGCACAGGCTAGGAAGTCATTTGAGCCGATCACCTCAGTGTTGATGGAAAGGAAAATACCCCACAAGTGGGGTTTCCCTGTAAAGCTAATAGTGACATATCGCAACCAGCACACCACCATATTGACCCCTAACGAAGGGATTAAATTGCTCCACAATTGGGGACTGCTTACAAGAACGCCTCCGGTGACTCCAACAATAAAGCCATCAGCCAGGATGCCCACCTCCTGGGAGTCCCATCCACAAACTGGAGACCAACACCTCAGGGCTCCCTCGTACCCATATTAAAGGTACACATATTATGCTGGACTGGAACATCACCAGTTATTATGTTAAGTGGTGGAGCGAGAGGTCTTTTGATTTCGTATCTTCTTTCTCCCCCGCTCCACCAATTCAGGGTGCCACGCACACTACAGGTTTATTCAAGTGTTATTAACCACTTCCTTTAGTCTGTATTCCAAAACTGTATACCAACAGGTTATATACTGACTATCCAGTAAATACTAAAGTTATCTGTTTTACTGTTGTAATATCTTGTTTATTTGGTTACACATATCAGCCTACCCTTGCTGGCAGTTTATCAGCCCTAATCCACCTATTGAGATAATATCCCTCTGATAGGGATAACCAGGCTTATCTGTGTAAACAAAACCGTATACCCGAGGGGACCCTCGGGCACATACAAACACATCATCATATAATTACTAAGATACGCTACTATATTTCATAACTCTATATCACCCGTTATTGTATAACCCTCTTAAGTGCCAGCTCAGATCTCCAGAGGTGACAAAATTCTCTCATTAAACGCCAAAGGCCTTAATAGCCCTTTCAAAAGATCTCTCTTATGGAGAGAAGCCCTGTCCCAGAAGGCAGATGTAATATGTGTCCAGGAGACACACTTTGCAGAGCATAGCCAACCACAATGCTCACATAAACTATTCCCACACCGCTTCCATGCCACAGCCGACAAGAAAGTTAGAGGAGTAATGATAGCTGTCAGATCTACGGTGGCCTTCACGTTACAAAGCGTTGAAGCAGACCCCACAGGCAGATTCTTAATTCTACAGGCCACCTTCAACAATTGCCCTCTAATTATCGTTAACATTTATGCCCCAAACACATACCAAAAAATATTTTACAAAAAGATCCTCCAAAAAATACAATTCCTCCCGAAAGACCAAATTATAATGTGCGGTGATTTCAACGACATTATAGACCCCCAACTTGACACTTCTAACTCACAAAAGAGGAGATCAACTGCACTAGCCACCATTGTATCCCTAGAGAACTGGTATGACCCCTGGAGATGTCAGCATGGCACTGAGAGGGATTATTCCTTTTACTCCCAAACACAAAAGTCCTATTCGAGGATTGATCTGTTCCTTACCTCCAAGGTCTTACTCCAAAAAATAACCCATTCGGAAATAGGACTTATAAAATGGTCGGATCATTCCCCAGTGTCAATTACAGTTGCGTTAGCCCCATCTGAACCTAGGATCACTAGATGGCACCTAAATCCTTCTGCCTTATCAACCAAGGAATATAAGGAACAGATTCAGTCGGAAATCTCAAATTTCTTTATCATGAATAGCAACTCTGTAAATAAACACTCCACATTATGGAATGCCCATAAATCTGTCCTGAGGGGGACACTATTGAAACTTGGAGCCCAGGAGAAAAGAAAAAAGACAACCCATCTAAACTCCCTATTAACACAGATTAAAAATCTAGAAACAATAAATAAACAATCACCCAAGCTCTGATAGATAAACTCAATAAATTGAGGAATGACCTTAGCACCCTACTCAGAAAAAACCATGACCACTACCTAAGGAAACTACGTCTTACGTGGTACTCCCAGGGTAACAAGGGAGGGAAGTTCCTAGCCCAACAATACAAACATAGACAAGCTCAGACTAAGATACCCTTCCTACTAGATGAAAAAGGTAACAGACTGACCAACCCCAAGGAAATAGCTGACAAGTTTAGCTCCTTCTATGCCAAACTGTACAATCTATCACAATCCCCAGAGGAACCACAACCCACATTACAAATGATCAAAAAATTCCTACATAAAATTGAACTACCCAAGATTTCCCTGAAACAACTAGAAGATCTGACAAGACCATTCTCAATTGTGGAAGTCCAAAATGCCATTAGAAAACTACCAGCGCATAAAGCCCCAGGCCCGGATGGCTTCATCAATGAATATTATAAAACTTACTCGGACCAACTAGCCCCTAACCTGACCCACCTATTTAACAAATTTCTACTCACAGGGAATATCCCCCCAGAAAAGGCTCAAAGACTAGCCCAATGCATTCCAAACCTTATACACCCGGACCAGGTAGGGTTCATACCATTACGTCAAGCCTCAGACGGAACCAGAAGATTTATAGATTTACTCTGCCAGGCCGAACAGTCACAGACGCCTTCTCTGCTGATATCACTTGACGCAGAGAAGGCGTTTGATAGGGTGAACTGGCTATACCTCAAAGAAGTCCTACAGAAATTCGGCATACAGGGTCAACTCTTACAAGCCATAATGGGCTTATATTCTCTTCCCAGTGCAAGGGTCCTCACATCAGGTGTTATATCAGATCCGTTTGCAATCACCAATGGTGCCAGGCAGGGTTGCCCCCTGTCACCATTGGTGTTTGCACTAGCGATCGAACCTCTAGCACAGACCATCAGACTACACCAAGGCATTCAAGGCATAACAGTAGGCCAATCCTCCCATAAAATAGGCTTATACGCCAACGATATAATAATCTTGCTCACAGATCCCCTAAATTCGCTTCCAAACTTATGCAACACCCTGCATCAATTTAGCCAAATTTCTTACTACAAACTTAATAATTCAAAATCAACAATGCTAGGAGTAGCCTTACCATCAAAATTAAAAGCAGAAATTACATCCATAGCCCCTTTCTCCTGGTCCCCCAATGTGTCCTTAACATATTTAGGCATCCAATTAGTGACCCCCTCATCCAACCTATTAAGAACAAACCTACTCCGCCTTGAACAAAAACTACACATAACATCCAAAACTCTTCTGATGGGGGGAGCCTCTTGGGCAGGAAGGATTGCCCTGACCAAGATGTTCCTCCTTCCACATGTTTTATATTTTTTTAGGACTCTACCTTTACCAATCCTAAAATCAGACATCAAGAGATTACAGTCTACTATCAACTCATTTATATGGGCGGCACGTAGACCTAGGTTTAAATCCTCCATTCTCAGCATTCCCAAAACATATGCCGGGCTAGGAGTCCCGGATTTACAAACGTACTATAAAGCCTCCATTCTTGACCAAATAAAGAAATTATGGGACATGAACTCTCAAGCCCCATGGACTCTAATAGAGGCGTATTCCTTAGATCATAACCCCACCTCAACTATAGCAGCCCTATGGTTAGGGTTCACACCAACCAACCCAGATCTCCCTACTATCAAAGCCACGTTAAAGGTCTGGAAATCAATAACTCAGTCGGCCTCAGGGATCCACCCTCAAGCTCTCTATAACCTGCCGACCACAGCCCTGACAATCACCTCACCAGACCTACCAATAAACAAATGGACCCAAAAAGGGATCAATAGGATTGGGAACTTGTTTGACCGAGATCAAATAGCAACTTTCCAGCAACTTAAGGAACGCTTCGACATTAACAATAAAGACTTTTACTTATATCTAAGGATCCGCCATATTCTCTCAAAAATTCCAATATCTACCAAAGAGATCTCCAAAGACATACTGAACTTCCTCATCTCCACAAACTCTAACTCCAAAGGAATATCCCGCATATATAACATCCTACAAAAACACATCCATGATAACCACTCTATAACCTTCCAACACTGGGACAAGATTCTACCATCACAAATCTCCCCATCTATCTGGTACAACGTAATCAAACTCCCCCTGAAACTCTCAAGAAATATCTCACACTGGGAAACCATGATGAAGATTCTCCACCAATGGTACTACACACCAGTGAAATTAGCAAAGATAGCGGAAACACACTCCCGAAAATGCTGGAGGAACTGCAACATGGACGGTACCTTGACACATATCTGGTGGGAATGTCCTCGTATTAAGGCCCTATGGATAGAAGTAGAAGCGTTATTACAAGACATAACAAAACTAACCAGACCACTAACCCCCCAGATGGCGCTTTTCAGTCTAGAGACCACTAAATGGCCCCAGGCATATCACTCCATAGTCACGCATGTCCTCATAGCCTCCCGTCTAGCCATTGCACGTCATTGGAGACAGCTAGAAGCCCCCAAAATTGGCGAAGTAGTGGGTATACTCAACGAGAATGCTCTAATGGAATACTTATTCGCCAAAGCACAAATGACCACAACAAAATTCTTTAAACAGTGGCAGACATGGATAACCAATCCCAGAAACTTTGTCATTAAAAATCTCTAGCTCACATAACGGTTGACCCAATCTCTGAGACAGAAAGGCGCTACCGGGGATATATTATACTAGATATTATATTAGATATTATATGTTGTATTATATGCCATACATTATACTATATGTTATATCATTGATCAGCTCTGCAAACCAAACAAATAGGATATGTGACAAATCTGTCATGTACTCTATTACTTTGTCCCCCCTCTCCTACTTATGCTGTAATTGATAATGATATATCTTACGTGTAACCAATACTATTTTTCACAATAAAAATGATTTAAAAAAAAAAATAAATAAATAAATAAAAAGGGGCAGACTCAATGGACTACTTAGTCTTTTTTCTGCCGTCACTTTTCTATGTTTCTATGAGCGTGGCTGGGGGGTTACGGAGGACACAGATGATACACCTCCCACGGAGGACAGCTTGTCTTTGCCTCTGGGCAGCCTGGCACACATGAGCGACTACATAATGCAGTGCCTGCTCAAGGACAGCCGAGTTGCCCACATTGTAACTTGTGCTGATTACTGGGTGGCTACCCTGCTGGATCCCCATTACAAGGACAACGTGCCGTCCTTAATTCACACACTGGATCGTGATCGGAAGATGCGTGACTACAAGCGCACGCTGGTAGACGTGCTGCTGAGGGCATTCCCAAATGACACCGGGGGCTCAGTGGAAGCACAAGGCGAAGGCAGAGGAGGAGAAAGAGGTCACCAATGCAGCTGTGCCACTGTCAGCACCTCAGAAGGCAGGGTTAGCATGGCCTAAATGTGGAAAAGCTTTGTCAGCAGCACGCACGCCACAACAAACAGCACCACCAACTGATAGGCAACATCTTAGCAGGAGGCAGCAATTCAGCAACATGGTGGAACAGTATGTGTGCACACGCTTACACGTACTGACTGATGGGTCTGTCCCATTCAACTTCTGGATCTCCAATTTGGGCACATGGCCTGAGCTTGTCCTTTATGCCTTGGAGGTGCTGGCCTGCCCTGCAGCCAGGGTATTGTCTGAACGTGTATTTAGCATGGCAGGGGGCATTATCACAGACAAGCCCAGCCAACTGTCTGCAGCCAATGTGGACAAGCTAACGTAAAATGAACCAGACTTGTCTGTACCTTGTGCAGAATAGCCATTTAGACCGACCTCACACAGCCATTGGTATACTTTTTTTTTTAATATGTCTCAATATTTTGGGGACTACCCCAATTAGAAAAAAAAACAAACAAACAAAAACAGTGTTGGCTACCTCCTCCTCCTCCTCCACCGCCACTTCCACCACCTACACCGCCACGGTTACGGCCTCCTCAACCTCCCACTCCACATGCACCTCCTCCTCCATTTTTTTTTATGTGATTTTAAGTTATTTCCCTATCCACATTTGTTTGCCTGTCGCTTGTCCTACTCTTACCCCCATTTTGCTTCCTTTTGCAGCCCTCTAGCCCTTTCCAGGACTTTTTTAGAGCCATTTTTGTGCCCAAAAGTTTGGGTCAACATTGACTTCAATGAGGTTTGGGGTCTGGGGTCAAGTTCGGGGCCGAACTCTAACTTTTTCGCGAAGTTCCGCCGAACCCGTCGAATCCAAACATCCAGGTGTCCGCTCAACTCTACTCCTGAGCATCTTACATTCCCATAGTATGTGAATTAAATTTCCTGTGTGTGTGTATTGCACCTCCAACACATAAGGGAAGATAACGAAAATATTTTAGATAGCCTGAACGGAGTGATGTACCATCGGTTCAGTAACTTTTGTGCATTTTCCCAATGTTCTACGCAGGCCTTACTGTTAATCAACATAGCTTTTGACCACTTTTCCCAAGAAAAGGTTTTTCCTTTATCTCTCTCCCATTTAATCATGTTATCTTTTTTTTATTTGATTGGGTAGGAGGCCAGGAGAATATAGAACAGTGAAATTCCTTTCTTTTTGATATCTTTAAACGTGAGGAATCTCCAAGCATCTCGGTTTATTCAAATAGTTGGCTCTGGGTTAAAATTTTTATGGTATTTTTTCTATCTTACTCTATTTATTAGGAGCGTTTTAACCACTTACCAACCGGAAGGTTTTCCAGCTTTAGGACCAGAGCCCTTTTTACGATTCAGCACTGCGTCGCTTTAATTGACAATTGCGCGGTCATGCGACATTGTACCCAAACAAAATTTGCGTCTTTTTTTCCCACAAATAGAGCTTTCTTTTGGCGGTATTTGATTGCCTCTGCGTCATTTCTGATCGCCGCTATAAACAAAAGAAGAGCGACCATTTTGCAAAAAAAAAAAAAAAATTTCTTACTTTTTGCTAAAATGAAAATCCAAAAAAAAAAAAAAAACATTTTTTTCACCGTTTTTGGCCAATATATATAATTCCTCATATTTGTGATAAAAAAAATCGCAATCGGCATTTATTGATTGGTTTGCGCAAAAGTGGCCGCGTTTACGGATGGTGAGAATTAATTTCTGGGGTTTTTTAGCGTCTAGTGGCGGTAATGATCATTTTTTATTTTTTTTTTATTTTTGGGGTCTTTAATTAAGAGTGGTAGGCATTTGCGCCGGTGAAAACGCGTTTGGTTAGTTATTTACGGCTAACGCTAAAAAAAATAGTGTTTATACTCCTTAATATATATAACCGGTTTTTGCCACTTTTTTTACAAAAAAAAAAAAAAAAC
>BLSH010026928.1:68245-81728 GCA_018402905.1 Glandirana rugosa | reverse complement strand
TTAGCGGCTATATTTAAAGTGACACACAGACTTTACAGATGTGTGCAGAACAGATGTTCAGTTATTAGCGGTTATATTTAAAGTGACACACAGACTTTACAGATGTGTGCAGAACAGATGTTCAGTTATTCCCTGTTATATTTAAAGTGACACGGACAGTTTCTAGATGTTTGCAGAACAGTGATATGGGTTCTCCCGGCTTATTTATACTTTTTTGACACAGTTTGAAGATGATTTTAGAACAGTTATATGGCCTCTACCGTTAATTAATACTTTTCAGACCCAGTTTGAAGATGATCCACATTCACCTCCCTTTTTGCTTTTTTTATGTTTTTATTTTTTTTTAAATATTTAAAGTTATTTCCCTGTCCCCATTTCTTTGTAGGTCACTTGTCCCACCCTTACCCCCATTTCCTTCCTTTTGCAGACCTCTAGGACTTTCCAGGACTATTTTACAGCCATTTTTGTGCCTAAAAGTTTGGGTCCCCATTGATTTCAATGGGGTTCGGGGTCCAGGACAAAGTTCGGTTTCTGTCCGGACCCGAACCTGGACTTTGTCCCGAAGTTCAGCCGAATCAGCAGAACCCGGACTTCTAGAAGTTCGCTCAACTCTAATCTCTAGCAAACCTCTGGATAATCCTGAGCCCACCAGCAGGTACACTTTCCCTTCGCTGCCCTATCCAGAAGAACCTTGGCTTCACACCTGACCTTCAGACGGGTTAAGTCCATCTTTAGTCAGCAGTTTCCCTCGACAACTAGATATGGCTAACATTCCTCACAAGTCCACAGTGTTGGACATAAAATTACACAATATACAAGGGCTGAACTCCCCTACTAAAAGGAGGAAACTATTCCAAACTTAGCACAAATCCAAAACAAACATCCTAATTTTGCAGGAGACTCATTTCCCCTCCACTTACAACCCGAAGTTTCTCCACAAGGTGTTCACGCATCTCTACTTTTCTAACGCCCGCAACAAAACCAAAGGCGTTGCGATATGCCTCTCTAAACAAGCAAACCTCTCCCCTATTGACATTATTAGGGACATTGAAGGCAGATATCTGCTGGTCAGTGGCACCCTAAATGGAAAATAATTACATTGGTGTCTTATTACGCTCCAAATAGGGGGCAAGGCAAAGTCTTTGACCATATGTCCCACCTAGCCCCTTATCTGAAGGGTAAAGTTATCTTGGGAGGGGATACTAACACACCTTTTGACTTGTCTATGGATAAGACAAACGCGTTACACCCCACTCAAAAGAGGCCCCCCAGACAAAGCCTCCGCATAGCACAGAAACTAAACTCTCTGGGACAGATAGATATATGGAGGGAACTTAACCCACATGCAAAAGTCTATACACATTACTCGATCCTACACCAGACATACTCGAGAATCTACCACATTTTTATCCAAGTTAAATTAGCTAACAAAGCAATATCTTCCAGCATTTTAGCATCACCAATATCTGATCACTCAATTGTCACATTATCAGTACACGTCTCCCGGGCCCCAGCAGGCCCCATCAGATGGCGTCTAAATGAAGCTCTCCTTAACCACTTCAGCCCCGGAAGGATTTCCAGCTTTAAGACCGGAGCCCTTTTTGCGATTTGGCACTGCATCGCTTTAACTGAAAATTGCGCGGTCGTGCGATGTTGTACCCAAACGAAATTTGCGTCCTTTTTTTCCCACAAATAGAGCTTTCTTTTGGTGGTATTTGATCCCCTCTGTGTCATTTCTGATCGCCACTATAAACAAAAGAAGAGCAACAATTTTGCAAAAAAACCCAAATTTCTTACTTTTTGCTAGAATACAAATCCAAAAAAAAATATAAAAAAAAATTTTTTTCACCGTTTTTGGCCGATTTACATTCTTCCTCATATTTGCGATAAAAAAAAATCGCAATCGGCGTTTATTGATTGGTTTGCGCAAAAGAGGTCGCGTTTGCGGATGATGAGAATTCATTTTTGGGTTTTTTTTTTTTAACTAGTAATGGCGGCGATCTGCGGTTTTTAGCGGTACTGCGATATTTCAGCGGACATGTCGGACTATTTTGACACTTTTTTGGGACCATTGGCATTTATACAGCGATCAGTGCTATAAAAATGCACTGATTACTGTGTAAATGTCATTGGCAGTGAAGGGGTTAACCTGCAGGGGGCGCTCTAAGGGTTAAATATGTTCCCTGGGCGTGTTCTAACTGTATGGGGACTGCCCTGGCTGGGGAAGGGAAGTGGTCACAGCCTTCATATACAGGAAGGCTGTGATCACAGCCCTTCCCCCTCACACAGAACGGAGGTCCGTGTTTACATACACGGACCTCCGTTCCTTCGCTCCGGGGGGGCCATCGCGGGTAGCCGGTGGCAATCGAAGCCGCCACACCCGCTCCCTGGCCCTCCACAAACACAGTGAGCGCACGGGTGCGCCTTATCGCAGCCGCCGTCGTATGACGGCGATTTGCGATAACGAGCCACTTTGTCGCCGTCAATCTGCGGTTGGCGGTCGGCAAGTGGTTAATAACCCGTTGCACTGTGAACACTTTACTAAACTTATGGTAGACTATTTCAACACCAACGACGATGGGTCGTTGTCTCCCTCCACACTTTGTGCGGCCTTTAAGGTGGTCATGAGGGGACACTTTATCCAATTTGCATCCAAACTAAAAAGGGAGCATGCAGCTGACACCCTGGTATTGACTGAAAATTTTCATCAGGCCCGCAAGGCCCATAAACGCCTCCAAACGCCCAAAATGCTGTCCCAACTGCACACCGCCAAGACTAACCTCAACTTTGCCCTTACGACCAGTGTGGAAAAATATCTGCATTGGTCGGGAGCCAAATTCTATATGCAAAAAGATAGGATTGGCACAAAACTAGCCCGAACCTTGTCACCCAAACATCGCCTACGGCCTTCCCAAAAATACGCACCAAGGCGGGGGATCTCACCCAAAACCCAGACAAAATTATGAAAGAATTCCACTCCTTTTATGACACGCTTTATAAAGGGAGGACAAATACCACACCCTCAAACAAGCTGGATCTTCCTCTCCCGAAATTAACTCAAGAACATAGAAACCTACTGGAAGCACTGTATAGCACCCCTGAAATTCTAGAAGCAATAAAAATTGCCAAACAGGGTTCCGCTCCAGGCCCGGACGGTTTCTCATCTGCCTTTTATAAAAAGTTTGGCCCAACGGTTGCCCCTTACCTGACTCGATTTTTCAATGCTACCCGAGAAGGAACCCCTCTGGATAAAGAACAAATTGCTGCCTTCATCTCGGTCATTCCCAAGCCGGGAAAAGACCAGATGATATCTCAAATTATCGCGCAATCTCCTTAATAAACAATGACATCAAATTAATGACTAAAATTCTAGCAACCAAACTGTCAAAGTTTATTTTGCAATATATCCATAAGGACCAGGTGGGGTTCATTCCGGGTAGACAGGGCCCTGACCAGGTAAGGAGGGCTATTGATATTATCACCCTACTAAAATCACACTGGGATGGGGACCCCTCACAAGAAGGCTTTTTACTTTCTATAGACCTCCACAAGGCCTTTGACAAGGTTTCTTGGCCCTATCTTTTGGAAATCCTAAACAGATGGGGATTCAGACCCCACTTTATCACCTCTTTGACAGCTCTCTACACTAATCTTAATGCGCAGGTTTGCCTAATGGGACAATACTCCGACACCCTTTTCATCTCGCAGGGAACTAGGTAGGGCTGCCCCTACCACCAATAATTTTCGCTATAGCAATAGAATCCCTAGCGATAGTGATTAGAACTCACCCAGACATTAGGGGAGTTACATGTGGATCCCAGGAACACAAATGTGCGCTTTTTGCGGATGATCTCCTCCTCTTTATAATGAATCCACTGATCACGACGCCTAATACCCTTCAGCTATTAAAGGAGTTCAGAACAATCTCGAACCTTACGGTCAATACCGCTAAATCACTGGCACTGAACATTTCAGTCCCGGATCCAATAGTCGAACAACTGAAAACGCACTTCCCATTCATTGGGTCTACAGAGACACTTCCTTACCTAGGCATTAAACTAACCAACTTGGTTGAAAAACTGTTCACAGCAAACTATCCCCCATGTTCAAGAGCATTGCAGCTGATTTAAAATCATGGTCGAACTCGGGTTTATCTTGGATAGGGAACATAAACTCGATCAAAATTAACATATTAGCGCTCATCCTTTACCTATTCAGGTCCCTCCCAATCCCACTGAACAAAGGTCATATCCAGAAGGTGCAATCCCAACTCTTCTCCTTTGTCTGGGGGAAGAAAGGATATAGATATCACAGGGAAACACTCACCCGTCTAAAAAAGCAAGGAGGTCTGGGCTGCTCTGCCTATGGTCCTATTACCAAGCAGCCCAGCTAGTACAGATTTCAATTTTATTCTAGGGGTCCCAAACCGGATTGGGACGATAGGCGATCCCAAACCACACAATTGATTTCCTCTTGTGGAGCCAGTCAAATGCACGCCCGATTATCTTGGCACTAACCCTCTCGCACTCTATAGCCCTAGCAGACTAACTATACAAGAAAGGAACTATGATGTCATTAATCAAGCCATTATCTCACATGTTCAACAACCCAGCATTTCCCCCTGGACTAAACATACAGTCCTTTAAGTGGTGGCTCAACAAGGGCCTTCACACAACAAGGTCTTATTTCTAAAACCTACTGCATATCTAAATTGGAAATCTCAGGAGGGGAAAACTTTAGGTTTTCACAAATCTCCCACTTCTTGCATAGGATCTGAACAGACAGGATAAAACCCCTGAGGCCAACTGACTATAAGATATGGTGCACGGAGGCAGCAGCCCAAAGGGGAGACATATCTATATATATGCCTTGCTGGCTAAGAAAACAGACAAACCAGCCTATGCTAAGGCTTTGGAAAATGAACTAAATATTCAGATACATTTGGAATCCTTGTTTCTTGCAGCCCAAAATGCACAAAAAGGCCTAATGAACATTACACTAATAGAAGCCAATGTCAAGGTACTGATGAGATGGTACTATACTCCATCAGGTCTGGCTCAAATTTATACAGACTCCTCTCCTCTTTGCTTCCATGGGTGCGGGCTCCAAGGCACCATGTCTTATACGTGGTGGACATGTCCGCGCATTAGGACATTTTGGAAGAAATTCTTCTGCATGGCCAGGACAGTATTGGGCTGCGTCATCCAGCATTCCCCTGAAATAGCACTACTCCTCCGGAAAGTGGTCGGGCTAAACAAATTTAAACAACTTCTTTTAAACCTTATGCTAAGAGGAGCTAAAATTATCCTGGCAAGGGCTTGGAAAAGCCCCAAGGTCTCCTTCCTTGCAACACGGAGGAAGATTTCCTGGATCATGGCCCAGGAACTCCTGTTAGCAAAATTACTAGACAAAAAAGATAGATTTGAAGCCATTTGAGACCCATGGGCTCTCTATGTGAGCATCCCACTGTACCCCAGTCATATCCCGGGCAGCTCTTGATATCCGGAGGCTTGTTACATCCTGTCTCTTCTCTTTGATCCCTTACTTCTCTTTCTTTCCCCACTTATCTCTTTCCCTCTATCTCTCCCTTTCAATTTATTATTTTTTGCCATTCTCTGTAAAATAATGGCTGTTTGTTTGCGGACCCAAGGGAGGAGAGAGTCAAAATTCCTGCATTAGGAAGCTCCCCCTTTGACCATCATAGTTCTTTGGGTCTGAGGGAGCCACAGAGCGAAGCCCAAAATTTTGTAATGCAATCCTCTTTATTAGGCGAGTCTCTCTACCCCACAGATGAGATCTCATAGGGGTGGGAGGGGGACAGGGCTCATGAGAAAAATTGTTCTTTGTGAGCCTCCAGACTAGCGGCCCTATGTGCTCCCCAGGGTGCCTACCTAAATGGCTGGCTCCCTCCGCCACTGGGTCCTTGATTACCAATTAACTGCATTTTGTTATCTTCTCGACAACTACTGCACAGCAGCATTTCTTGTTAGGTTAAATTTGTCATGGATACAGAACCAATTGTGCACATGTAAGATGACATATACCTACAGACTTACTGTATGTTGTAGCTCAAAATTGTTCTGTCTTCCTTTGCTATGTTGATGGTATACAGTGTATTCACTGATTCTTATGATAATAACAATAAAAACCATTGAAAGCGAAATATCGGCAGAAGTACTCAAAGGCTGCCATCAAAGGTCATAAACAAGAGGGTACCAGTATGAAGATTGGTGGGGAGAATTTGGCCACGGAAAAAGAAAAAAATAGCTTTTACAGTCGTTCAGACATTACTTTCAACACATGGTACAGTAAGGCATTTCTAATTAAACGTATCAGAGAAATATTGGGGGTATCCTTCATCGGGACCCTTGCTTGTCTAAAGTTATCCCTGAACACCCAATGTCATCTTTTGCAGACCCAAAAACCTGAGGGGCTATCTCACCCCAAGTAGAGTCCACCCACAAAAAACTACAGTTAATCACAACTGGAGAGGTCTATTTGATCAAAGGGGCAGTTTCAGGTGCGGGGTCCCCAATTGTGGAGCATGCCATTATATGGAGCATAGGAAGAAGGAGGTGACGGGGAGTGATGGCCAAACTCATGCCATTCGACAATTTATTAATTGTGGATCAGAGTTTGTAGTCTACTGTGTAGTGTGCCCCTGCGGCCTTCATTATGTAGGATGTATTATAGGCATTTTACGTACATAGTTTGGGGAGCATAAAAGGGACATCCTTAAAGGCTTTGACAAGCACTCATTACCATTACATTTTTCTGAAAAACACAACCAAAACCCTTCTGGTTTAAGGCTGATTGGGTTGGAAATCATGGGTGAGGATGCAGACACTGGACGGAGGTTTCAGAGACTTTGTAGAGGAGAAACCTTTTGAATTCATCTGTTGGGGCTTTGACACTAAGGGGATTGAATGTAGGGTTAGATTTTCAGACCTTGATGTAGGTCCCTAGCCCTGCAAATAGTTGCTACCAGTACTGCTCCCAGTCTTGTTGCTATTTCCATCCTCCGACCCCCTCCCCTTCCAAAAGCCCCCCTTTTCATGTCGATCTGTGATTCCCTTTATACATTAGCCATTTAGGTTTCCCCGGTTCATTTGTCCCTTTTCTTTTCATTTGATGGGTATTGGAAATTAATTAGTCCCATCCATTTAGGTACTATATATTGTATAATATATTATATAATGTTATATGTATATATTTTTTTTTTTATAGATTTTACACTTTTTATCCATTTCATTGTATTTCACTTAATCTATTTTGAGCTTGCTACCTCATTCATGTTATATCCTCTTTGAAATCCAAGTTGTTTGCTTATTACCATGTTCAATTGTAACAACAATAACATTATTGTCATTATTGTTAATTTTATTTTTGGGGTTTGGTATTCTGGTACTGCCAGTCTAGTGCTTTGAGAATTTATATCAAGAAATACACTATTTTATTTTTTATTTTTTTATTTATTAGAATTTTTTTTATTATTATTTATTTTTTTTTATATACATTTTTCAATCATATTTTTCTCCATATTTACATTTTTATCTCCATTTTTATTTTTATTTCTTCTTATATTATTAATATTTTTAATAATATTTTTTAGATATTTTTTATTTTTTCCCATTTTCTTCCTTTACTTTTTTCTTTTTCTTCCTTTTTTCCCCTTTTTTTCCCTTTACTGTCAGTATGGGGGACAAGGCTCTATGTTTTCATTTCCTCTGGTCGCAATGTAATCCGTTTTCCCCTGAGAGTCTCAGGGGGATAGAGCTTCCCCACCATGGACCCGTGCTCTCTTTAGTGGGTGGATTTTTACCTACTCGTGACAGGCGCGCTGCGGTGGGAGGAGCTTCTGCCTGTGTCAGGTGGGAAGAGACCTGGCTCTTTTCCCCTTTGTTTTTGATACACCTTTATGGCCCCGGAGTGGCAGGAGGAGATTTTTTGGCGCCCGGGGTGAGGAGTCTCCAACTTCACCACTTTCAGGTACATTGTTCATCCATGTCCCCGCACTACAATTAGCCTCAAGGGGCCAGGGGATGTCTCCACCCCCTAGTGGCCATCCTTGTAGCACTTCACAGGGGTGAGTCTTTATACTATTTACTATATTCATTTGTTCAGACCAATCATTCAATCACCTTATGTATGATTTTAAAGTGTTATAGCGTTCCCCAGTATTAAATGAAAAACATTTTTTCTATTGACCAAATAAATAATGATTTTTTTGTATTAATTATTAATTGTTTGGTATTAATTTAATGGCCTTAGTTAATCACTATTGAGGTTTTTTAAAAATATATATTTTTTTATATTTTATCGGCCCCGCCCACTTGCACTTTTGTGGTGGGTGGATCTTCTCTCAATTAATCTATCCATCAATTCATCAATTATTTCATTTATTCAAGGCCATCTTTTTCTCACATAAAGCGCTGGGCTTTGACATCCAAATTAGCTCGGCTCTGAGGAAAGGGGATACACCCCCGAAACGCATCAGCCTTACCCCTGCTGTGTCCACATTGTGTATCATTGTGCAGTTTATGGCCCTATGTGGGTCGTCACCTTTGTGAGTATCAATTTTAAAATTTTTAAACACTTATTAAATTGTGTTTTGGTAATGCACTAGGTGTGCGCACCTCCCTTTTGTGCTTGTTTTCTTAAAACCACATCCGCCCCAGAGGCCTTAAACTCCTTAAATGCCAACCATCTTTTCATAAAGGAGTTCAAGCATGTTACAATATATGATACAATTTTTAAAGCCATGTGATTTCAGCGGGAGGCATATGGATGCATATAATATGAGGATTGAAACTATAAGTGCATAGGTGATGTAGAAAAACACATGGAAAAAATCCAGAATAAATGTTGTTTGCATATAAACTAAAAGCCAACTAGGTCAAAAAAACACAAAACAAAAAGAAAGAAAAAAAAATTGTAGGCCTGAGAGGCAGCAGCGTTTCAGGAAACCAAGGCCGTGGCCTTAGATTAAGGAGGGAGACATGGAGACTCCAAAGGATTGGCATAGCGGAGGTCCATATTCCTCTCTCAATTTATTAAAAATGCTAGAAGAAGAACAAATGAGTGATCCCTTGTAAACTTAACTAAGTACATAAACTTGAATCACCACCTCAACAGGGGAGTGAAAGAGAGTAGGGAACTCTGCTGTAGTCAAAAGTATAACCAGGAAAGTAGGAAGAACAAAAAATTCACGTATTGGGCTAGATGGTAACAAACCACATTTATCACTATCACTATTGAGGTTTTTTTTTAAATATATTTTTTTTATATTTTATCGGCCCTGCCCACTTGTACTTTTGTGGTGGGTGGATCTTCTCTCAATTAATCTATCCATCAATTAACCAATTATTTCATTTATTCAAGTCCATCTTTTTCTCACATAAAGCGCTGGGCTGTGACGTCCAAATTAGCTCGGCTCTGAGGAAGGGGGATACACCCCAGAAACGCATCAGCCTTACCCCTGTTGTGTCCGCATTGTGTATCATTGTGCAGTTTATGGCCCTATATGGGTCATCGCCTTTGTGAGTATCCATTTTAAAATGTTTAAACACTTATTAAATTGTGTTTTGGTTATTCACTAGGTGTGCATGCCTCCCTTTTCTTCTTGTTTTCTTAAAACCACATCTAGTGTTGTATACATGTATGTATATTTTTGATTGCTGCATGTTTTTTTTTGTCTCCTCCCTGCCCCCTTTTTAATCGTTAGCCGCAGTATTTCTGAGTGCGACACTTGTGTTCCTTTTTTTCTATAGTATTTACATTTCTGTTAGTAGCAGCCCTCAATTTAAAGTGCAGCAAACATCACTTTACATTGAATAACGTGCATCCAATTACACATTTCCCAGTATCTAAAAAACTTGGGTAATAAGCCCCCATCATGTCTGGGAGGCCAACAAGGAGAGGCAGACATTCCCATGCTAACAAGGTGGATGTGGTCCATCCTCAGGCAGGGCACCTTTGTCTCACCTTTGCTTACTAAACCATCCCCATCCTCTTCATCCTCTATGACCCAAGCTGGCACTAGTGTGCAGTCTACCACAGCTGCCAGAGTGGCGTATTCTGTCTCCTTGTCCACAGCTACTCCTGCTATAGCCCCAGCATCATGCATGGAGGAGTCAGCTGAATTATTTGAATACAGTATCAGCCAGTTGCTTCTTGAGTATGCCCAGACATTACTTGATTCTGATGTTGGTTCTGAGGTAAAGGAAGAGACGAATATGTGTCTACAGAGAGGGGGAACACTGATAAACAACAAATTGGCAGTCATGTTCCCCCAGTGTATTGCCACTTTGGCTCCAGTGAGCAGCCACCTTATTTCATCAGATTGTGGAGCTGTTATCTCCTGGCCAACTTCCCACAGCTCAGCTGTGATCACCCGGCCCACTTCCCACAGCTCAGCTGTGGGGGCCTTTTTAGCACATGTGGAACTGATCACACTGTTACAATTTGAAGATCAAGCGTGGAAAAAACACCAGCCATTTGGGTACCACATGCTTGACAAGGCATTTAACCTCCCACCACTAAGCCCATTGGCAAGAGCACCTGAAAACCATACACAAGGGAGACAATTCTTATCCTCCTTAATCCTCAACTCTAATGTCTAACCATGCTATGTCTCATGACCTGTCAGCAACCTCCACTGACAGGGATGTTGATATAGCAAAGGGTGTCAGAGGCCCTTGCAACACATCTGCCAGCAGCACACCACCAACTGTAGATTATAGCAGGCAAATGCAGAATGTGCTGTACCACAAAGGTAGGTTCCTAGTAGCTATTTCTTTTCACATAAGGCCATTCCAGCTCTGTACCATCACGTGGAAGGCAATGCTTTAGCATTGGGCAAGGCAGTCGGCCTCAAGGTCCACTTAACTGCTGTCTCATGGTATAGCAAGCATGGTCAGGGATCATATATTTTGTTCACAGCACACTGGGTAACTCTGCTTGCAACTAGGAAGGATGCAGGACAGGGTTCGGTGCTGGAGCTTGTTTTTCTGCCATGACTCCATAGAGCTTGTGGTGATGATGCAAGATCTGTCAGCTCCACCCCCTCCACTTCCTCCTTCTCCATCTCCATACCCATCTCTACTGAATTGTCCTATGAACCACCAGTACCGCTAAGCATTCAAGGGGCCATTCAACAAGTCAGGCTAAAATATGGCATGCAGCTGATCTGTCTAGGGGACAAGAGCCACGCTGGAGCAGAGATTTTTTCAGCTCTGCAGGGGCAGGCCCAGAGGTGGTTCATGCCATGGAAGCTTGAGCCAGGAATGGTGGTGTGCAATAATGGCACTAACTTTCTGTCTGCCTTTCGAAAGGGAAAGTTGACTCATGTGCCATGCCTAGCCCATGTCCTCAATTTTGCATTGCAGCATTTCTTAAACAGGTTTGCAAGAACTTCTAAAGCAGGCCAGAAGAGTCAGTAGCCAGTTCAGGCAGTCATACACAGCCAGTTTTCAGTTGGCTGAAATTCAGCTGGTATTCCCCCTGCCAATAAACCGTCTGATTTGTGTTACTTCTACCATGTGGAACTCAACTTTGGAAATGCTGCAGTGGCTGCACATGCAGCAGAAGACCATCAAAGAGTACCTGTCTCAGCATGGCTCAAGGAATTGCTCAGGGTACCTCACCTCACCTCAGGGCTTTTTTAGCCTATGTCAATGGCTGCTGATAAAGGATGCATGCACTGTACTGTCACCATTTGAGGAAGCAACAAGGATGGTAAGCCATGGCCAGCGGCAGCCAGTCTATAAGGGGTGCAGGGGCACAGCCCCCCTAAATTTCATGTGCCGGCCCCTAATCTCCATGTGGAGCACCAGACGCATAGATCAATATGAGCTTTTTTAAGCACATGATTAGAGCCTAAGGCTCTAATTGGCTTTAAAAAGGTTGGGCCTGGGGCACAGGGCACTGCTCCCCTAGGCTACCCACTTGTGACATTAGCAAATTGATATTCGCTATTGTCTTCCGGCTTCTCCTCCTAGCCAATCAGGACAGGAAGCAAGTCTTAAGACCAGATTGGCATTTCCGGTTCCGGCGCCTCATGGAGTAGCTGCTTCTCTCCTCAGCTCCCACAGCAAGCCCAATAATCTGCATATAAATCCACCCCGTGGGCTTTTTCATCAGCCAAACACAGAGGATCGGGCTTCCTAGAGGATCGGAAGTACCTACATGGACTGGTTCATGGAGAAGAGCAGCTCCCGCTCCTCCACGGCACACTGAGGTCTGGGCGCGTGACGTTCAGATCTGCCCACGCGGCTCGAACCTTCGGATCCCCCAACGCAAACCAAAATGGAGGTGAACGCTTCTCCCTCCCAGCCCTCCACCACAGGCACCAGTGACACTGAGCTCATAGCCAAGGCAGTGGCCACTTTACTGGCTCCCACCATATCTACCTCAGTAGAACAAGCAGTGCAGGCGGGCATGCATAATTTCTATAAGGAATTGAAAGAACACGCTGAGAGACTGAATGAGGTAGAGCAGCGTATTTCTAATCTGGAGGACGAAGCCTACCAAGCTCATAAATCTGACCAAACCCAAGATAAACAAATCAGATGGATGACGGAAAAATTAGAGGATCTGGAAAATAGATCCAGGAGCTGCAACCTCCGGTTCATAGGCGTACCAGAATCCCTTCACTCTTCGGCTCTGGTGAATTTCTGTGGGGTCAAAATCCAAGAAGCGCTAGGCCTCACAGGGCCATACATAGTAGAGTGGGCGCATCGGCTTGGCACACCCAAACCAGATCGAAACTCCCCATGACCCATCATCGCAAAATATCTGAATTATGCAGAAAAACAGGTGATTCTGCAGAAATATCGCCAGATGAAATCTCTGCGCATAGAAGGGACAAGTACCCTTATTTTTGCTGATTATTCTGCTGAAGTAGCCAGGAGAAGAAAGGCGTTTCAACTAGAGTTGAGCGAACTTCTAGAAGTCCGCGTTCTGCTGGTTCGGCCGAACTTCGGGACAAAGTCCGGGTTCGGGTACGGACAGAACCCGAATTTTGTCCCGGACCCCGAACCCCATTGAAATCAATGGGGACCCAAACTTTTAGGAACAAAAATGGCTGTAAAATAGTCCTGGAAAGTCCTAGAGGTCTGCAAGAGGAAGGAAATGGGGTAAGGGTGGGACAAGTGACCTACAAAGAAATGGGGACAGGGAAATAACTTTAAATATTTTTAAAAAAATAAAAGCATTAAAAAAAGCAAAAATGGAGGTGAATGTGGATCATCTTCAAAATGGGTCTGAAAAGTATTAATTAACGGTAGAGGCCATATAACTGCTCTAAAATCATCTTCAAACTGTGTCAAAAAAGTATAAATAAGCCGGGAGAACCCATATCACTGTTCTGCAAACATCTGGAAAATGTGTGTGTCACTTTAAATTTTGCGGAAAGAAGAGGACCGATGAAGTCGTCTTATTAGTCGTTTTTATTCCCATGAACAGGGAAGATACGCGTCTCTAA
>BLSH010026928.1:42978-62641 GCA_018402905.1 Glandirana rugosa | reverse complement strand
CTGGAGAATAGTCGAGTACAGGCAGACTTCGTTAAGAGGCGGGCAGTGAGGTACAAGGGAGCAGGCAGAAGATTGGTCATGGAAGCCAAGGTCAGTGCAGGCAGAGATCAACAGCAGGGTCAAGACAAGCCGAGTCACAGGAACAGACAATCAGGATAAGAGGTCGCTTCAGGAACACACAAACGCTGTAGAATGGACAGCACTTGCTTCCTGGTGCTGTCCGCTTAAATGGCCGCTATTGGCGCCATTACCGGCGCATACACGCACACAGGTTGCACACACACGCGCATAGGAGCACGCAAACGTGCACAGAGGCCCTCACAAAGGCCGTTCAATGGCCCGAGAAGGTTCCTTACAGGTGTACTCACTTTTGTGAGACACTGTGTATATATATATATATATATATATATATATATATATATATATATATTTCTGAACTTCCACATGGCGGGGTCACCGCTTGCTGATCAGTGAGCGCCGGCCTCTAATAGCAGAGAACAGACACAGGACAAAGCTCTGTATACATAAACAAGGCATAGCTCTATCCTGTCAGCAGAGATGTGATTGATTTTTCTTCACTGCAAAGCAGGGAATAAAAATCCACCACATCACTTAGTAAAAGCAGCATACATAGTAAGCAAAAACACTGGTTATGTACACATTTAACCCTTTGATCACCCTAGATGTTCAACCCCTTCCCAGCCAGTGTCAATAGTACAGTGACAGTGTGCTGGGTGTCAACTTGGTATCACACACACTCTCTATTTTGGAAACTAGCTAGGTCAGGCCTTAGTAGTAGAGTTGATCAAACCTCTGGAAGTCTCGGTTCGGCAGGTTCGGCCGAACTTACGGACAATGTCCGGGTTCGGGTCCGGACTTGACCCAAACTTTGACCCGGACCCCGAACCCCATTGAAATCAATGGGGACCCAAACTTTTAGGCACAAAAATGGCTGTAACAAAGTCCAGGCAAGTCCTAGAGGTCTGCAAAAAGAAAGGAAATGGGGGTAAGAGATGGACAAGTGCCCTACAAAGAAATGGGGATAGGGAAATAACTTAAAATAATTTTTAAGCTAAAATCACATAAAAAAATCAAAAATGGAGGTGGATGTGGAGTTGGAGGTTGAGTAGGCGGTGAAAGTGGCGGTGGAGAAGGAGGAGGTAGCCAACACGTTTTTTTTTTATTTTTGTGCAAGAAATGCACCGCTGGCCGCAAATGTCGTTTTTAGAATTTTTTTTTTTTTAAACCAGCTATGTAGATGCACTTTTTAATTTTGTGCAAGAAACAATAATCTGTCCCTTTAAGCAACAGCAGGATTCTCTCCCTATAGAACTTGGAGATGATTTTATAACAATAATATGGCTCTATGCGGCTAGAATACACTTTGCCTATAGAACTTGGAGATGATTTTAGAACAATAATATGACTCTATGCGGCTAGAATACACTTTGAATATAGAACTTGGAGATGATTTTAGAACAATAATATGGCTTCTATGCGGCTAGAATACACTTTTCCTATACAACTTGAAGATGATTTTAGAACAATAATCTTTCCCTTAAATCAACAGCTGGAACCTTTCCCTGTACAACTTGGAGATGATTTTAGAACAATAATCTTTCCCTTAAAGCAACAGCTGTAACCTTTCCTTGTACAACTTGGAGATGATTTTAGAACAATAATCTTTCCCTTAAAGCAACAGACTCTACCTAGTCCAGTCAGATCGTTCTGCGCAGCAGGTTGAGGTCTGCAATCTGTCCCTCAAAGCAGCAATACTAGTATCTCTCCCTAGCCCACAATCAGATTGTTCAGTAATGCAGGATGAGATGTTCTATAATATCTGCAATCTGTCCCTCACAGAGCCAGTAGCATCCTCTCCCTAAACTATCCTGAGAGCATATGACATGCAGCACGGTGACTCCAGCCCCATATAGAGGCTGGGTCACATGGTGCACTGGCCAATCACAGCCATGCCATTAGTAGGCATGGCTGTGATGGCTTCTAGGGAAAAGCAGTGAAACACTTGTTGATTGGCTGCCTTGGCAGCTATTCAACACGTGTAATAAAATACCAGAACCCCGGACCCGAACCCAGACTTTTTTTGAAAAGTCCGGGTTCGGGTCCGGGTCCCCGGACATGCCAAAGTTCAGGACGGACCCGAACTTTACAGTCCGGGTTCGCTCAGCTCTACTTAGTAGCTAATCAACAACTAAAAACAAATTATGGCTTATTCAACTTTAGACAAATGACCATTTGTGATTTCTCTCAATGTCAAAGGCTTAAATGTGCCGGAACAACGCACCTTGCCATTAAGGGAGCTTCACAAAAGAAATCCCACTGTGTTTTTTTTTTTACAAGAAACCCATTTTAAAAAGGGAGATACAGAAAATCAAGGATAGAAATTTCCCGCAGGCCTTTCATTCCACCAATTCAGCACAACATGCTGATTCAAAAGGACAATTCCTATTTCTCAAAGGGAAATGGACAGGTATGCCAATCACATTGGCAAATGTTTATTTTCCAAATAAGGCTCAGGTTTCGTTCTGCTATGATATGGTAAACAAATTAAAGAGTTTTTCACAAGGATGTATCATCTTGGAAGGAGATTTTAACATTCCGTTGAATCCCTTGCAAGATACCTCAGATGGCACCTCATGTATACCATATAGGAAATTGCAAAAAATTAAGTCTCTATTAACCTCCCTTACTCTTGTGGATTCCTGGAGGATGGCTAACTCTACAGGCAAGGATTATACGTTCTTCTCAAACCTATGGAACAAAAACACATGGTTAGAGTATATCTTCATCTCCCATAGAGACCTTCCACTCCTAAAAAAGGCTAACGTTGGCATACGATCCTTTTCTGACCACGCATCCATTTCGCTATCCCTAAGGTAATTTAGCAAAAGTAGCAAAAATTGCTCTTGGAGACTGAACCCTTCTTTATTAACAGATTTAGAGGGCCAAACAAGAATTTCAGAAGTCATACAGACTTATTTCAAAGAGAATTCATCAGAGGAACACTCCCCAATGACGATATGGGTGACGCATAAGTGTGTGGTCAGGGGACAACTAATAAGCTTAGGGGCTAAGAAAAAGAGGGAATCTGAAAAGGAGTTGAATGCTTTGGTAAATAAAATAAGTACCTTGGAGTCTAAACACAAGCAAATATTAGCCATAGAGATAGCTAAGGAATTACTGAAATGGAGGAAACAATTACAATCTCTTCTGGTTTTAAAAGCACAAAGGATCCTTTTTCTAAAAAGGGGATTATTTTACGATCATGACAATAAGACAGGGAAATAACTAGCTACGGCGTTAAAAGAAGCCCAACTTTCCACAAACATCCCAGCCATAAAACATAAAAGCGGACTTTTAACACATGACACAGAGAGGATAGCTCACATATTGCATAATTATTACATGGAGTTATATAACCTACCCCGCACCACAAACCTACAGACTTATCTGGCACACGCCCACAATCAATTAAACAATTCTTACATGACAGTGGCCTACAGGAATTAGCGGAAGTCCCTATAAATGAGGATGAATTACTGCAAGCTATTAAGTCCCTCAAAACAGGGAAAAGCCCAGACCCTGACAGTCTCACTGCACATTATTACAAGACTTTTCCTACACTTCTGATGCCCCACCTTTTAAACGCTCTTAACTCTCTCAAAAACAAAAAGACACATCTGGTGAGTTTTTGATGGCACACATAACAGTAATACCTAAGCCAAATAAAGACCCTCTGGAATGCTTGAATTATAGGCCTATTCCACTACTTAATTTAGACTTAAAACTTTTTACAAAAATATTGGCAAACCTTTTGAGACCGTTTTTGACCCATTTGATTGGTCCAGAACAGGTTGGCTCCATGCCTGGTAGGGAAGCCAGGGATAATGTTATAAAAGCATTGGACCTCTGTCACGTACCTGGTGGTTGAGTCTGGCTTATGTGGGGGCAACCTCTCTTATGGCCCTGATTCAGAACCCCTGATAGTGCTGACAGGGAGCTCTGGAGCACAGGGGGCCATGAGGGCTCGACTTAGTCTCTGGTGGTAGGTGAGGGTCCACTGGAACTCGTGCAGGCAGAAGGATAGTGATGCAGGCCGGGTCAGTAACTGGCTGGCGATGAAGTACAGAAGGATCAGGCGAACTGATAGTAGGGTACAAGCAGGGTTGGTTGGCAATGTGCAGGCAGCAAAGGTGCAAGGGATCAGGGAGGAGAATAGTCGTAGACAGGCTGGGGTCAGGGCAGGCAGATAGCAACAAGAAGTCCAAAGGAAGCTGGGGTCACAGGAACAGGAAGTCTCTCAGGAACCAACGCTGGGGAGTCACAGGTGCAGGAACGCTGTAGAATGGACAGCACTGGCTTCAGGATGCTGTCCGCTTAAATGGCTGTTTTGGCACCATTGGCGGTGCTCACGCGCACAAGCGCACGCACGCGCACAGATGCGCGGAAAAGCGCACAGACGCGCACACACACTATGTGCGTCTGCACACAGGCATGCCAGCGGCCATCGATGGTTCCTTACAGCCTCATACATGGGACAGATTCGGAGGGCTTTGAAGGCATGATACTCTCTACTGATGTGGAGAAGGCCTTCGGCCGTGTCTCATGGGACTTTCTGCAGGCAACTTGTGAACATATTGGTTTGCAGGAACACATGTTGTCATGGATTTCTCCACTATATCATAATCTAATGGCAAGTATAAAAACAAATGGTACAATTTCCAAACCTGTGTTAATTCGTAATGGCACCCGTCAAGGTTGCCCCTGTCACCGCTACTTTTTATTCTTACCCTGGAGCCATTGATTTGCTTGGTAAATAAGACATGTTCAATGCATGGGTTTTCCATGGGGGAAAGATATATAAGACAGCAGCTTATGATCTGTTACTTTTCATTACGCAACCACATATTACGTTACCAAATTTATGTAAGGTCCTTACACACTATGGCTATCTATCAAATTTTAAAACAAATTATAATAAGTCGGAAGCTTTAAATATATTGCTTTTTAATGATACCTTTCCATCATCCAGAGAAATTGCATGTTTAAATGGGTCGAAAAGGCCATAAAGTATCTAGGAATTTGGCTGACACCAAAACTAGATTCCATATACGCAATCAATTTTAAACCGTTACTTCAACAAATAAACAAAGTCCTGGAACAGTGGTCCCTGAAAAACGTTTCCTGGTTAGGTAGGGTGGCTATGGTAAAGATGACAATCCTACCCAGGATTTTATACTTCTTTTAAACACTACCAATTTCCCTACCTACCAGCTTTTTCCAAGCATTAAACTCCATGGTTAGGAGATTTCTGTGGGCGTCTAAGAAACCAAGAATTAAGTTGTAAATGCTCAACAGAGCCAAACATTTGGGATTCCAAAATTTTGGTAACTATTATCTTGCTGCACAACTAACCCAAAGTGTTCACTGGCATTATCATGCAGACAACAAAGACTGGGTCGCATTAGAAGATGCACTTGGACCCTCCCCGGTGGCATTTTTGCCCTGGATTTCATGGGATTCATGCCCCAAAAAAACGAAAAGAACATCCAGCTGTGGGAGCTACACTCAAATCCATTCAGAAGGTCATGAAAAATAGTTTTAACATCCACACAAAGCCCCCTAACACCACTGAGCTTTAACCCCGGCTTCTTACCAGGCCCGAAGGCATGCATGCAGTGGAAGGGAGCAGGTGATAAACCATTATTGGCGATGCATTGCTTTAAGGGGGGCAAATTAAAATCACTTTTAGAAATGAACAAGGACAGAGAACAAAATGCTTTCATTAATTGGGATCGTTGTCAGATAATTAGCTTTATGATCAAATCTAAAAGACACCATAATTACTCGAGACCCATGTCACAACCTGAGGAGATATGTTTGAAAGGGCTCACAACAAAAAAAGTCCACATCGCTTATATACAATTGGCTACAAGCCTCTGATCAGAGAGAATCAGACTTAAATAAATATAAAATGTTCTGGGAAAAAGCTTTACACACAACCCTTACTGAGGACCAATGGCTCCAATCATGCCTATTTACTCATAAATGTTCAATCAGTTTTCACCATCAAGAAGCTTCATACAAGCTTCTAACAAATTGGTATAATACCCCTGATAAAATTCATAGGTGGTTCCCCTCAGTCTCGGACCTTTGCTGGTGCTGTAATACAGAGAAAGGTACATTATACCACATTTGGTGGGAATGTCTGCTGATAAGCCCCTTTTGGCAAAAAGTATGTGACATAGGGGGGCGTGGCCGGCCGGCACCGAGGACGGACGTGCACGAGTGAGCTCCGCTCTTCTCACGCCGAGCATAGCAACATAGCAGCGGGGAAAAGGGACGAAATTCTGCCCGAACACACTGCTCAACTGTTGGAGGACACCGGAGAACCATGTCGAAGCGAAGAAAGGACAACCGACAACTCCAGCGCTTGACTGATTTCTACCTGCCGAATCACAATACGGGTAAGCAAGATGGCGCCGGCTCCCAACGATCGTCTTGCTCACAATCGCCTCGCACCGCGCCCAAAAATAAACCTTCCTTTCAACAGGGGGAGATGGATGACTCCTCTCCCCCTCCTTCTCCTACCACCAGAAGCCCTGCAAAAGCTAAAAAACCTAGAGAAGGGACTGCAGAGACTCCAGGAGACCTGCGGGCTCCACACCATGCGGACGGACAGGCCCTGCAATCAGGCCCCACCATAGAACTGTATCCTGCCACAGACCAAGCTATCACAGAAACCACAATGAAAAACATGCTAATGTCTCTAAGAAGCTCATTATTCACAGACTTTAATGACATGATCACTCCTCTAAATGACACAATTCAGGACCATGATGAAAGGATTAACCACTTAGAATCTAAAATGGCGGAGCTATTCACAGTCCACAACGAGCTCATAGATGCCCACGCAGACCAAGAAATGGAGGTCCAGAGGCTCCAAAACAAAATCGCAGACCTCGAGGATCGCTCGAGGAGAAATAATATCAAATTTAGGGGTATCCCAGAATCTATCTCACCCTGCGACCTAACCAACTATGTATAACGCCTTATGAAGGCACTTGTGCCAAATCTATCGGACATAGAACTCTGTGTGGACCGAGCCCATCGCATCCCCAAACCAAAATTTCTCCCGGACACTGCACCCAGAGATACATTGGCACAAATTCATTACTACCACGCTAAAGAGCGAGTCATGGCGGCCGCCAAACAGAGCCCAGTAGTGCCGGATGAATTCCAGAATGTATCCCTATACACGGATATCTCGCAGCAAACCGCCGCTAATAGGAAGAAGCTAGCCCCGCTTACGAAAATGCTCCGCAAACACTCCATTACCTACAAATGGGACTACCCCACGAAATTACTGGTTACCTGGAAAGGTAAAATGTTCCCTATATATAGCGTGGACAAAGGAATACAGCTTTTTAAACAATGGCAACTCATCCCTCCTGAGGCACAGCCTCCAGAGACGAAACAACGCGAACGTCTCCACGAGGACTGGATTCAAGCATAGCTACAACCAAAATGGACCCCTTTACCCCCCTAACAATGGGCTACAGATCTCAGCGTGATCAAATCTCTCTCGGCCCCACAACCCAGCACGAATTGAACTTAGTGCATTGCACTATCCACCAAAACCCCCAACCTAGAAGAAGCAGCTTTGCTGCCCATTTACCTGATTGTATCCAGGTTTTTTTTTAGTCTAGATATGATATATATAGTACCTGAAACAGGTACTTAACAAGTTTGGAATATCGGGATGGCTGCAGTCAGCAATACTGGCTCTGTACTCCAACCCCTCCGCAAAAATCTTGGTATCTGGCCTGCTCTCTAAGCAAATTAACATAACCAACGGAACTAGGCAAGGATGCCCGTTATCCCCCGCTATATTTGCCCTCCTTATGGAACCACTGGCAGAAGTAATTAGAACCCATCCTAAAATACATGGACCACTACTAGCCGGTTCCGAGCAAAAAATAAGTCTTTTCGCGGACGATGTCATGATAGTTCTAACCAAACCCCAAACATCATTAAAGGAACTAATGCCTTTGTTGCAAAACTTTAGCAATGTCTCTTATTATAAACTTAACGCCAATAAATCCCAAATAATGAGCATACATGTCCCACAATCCACTAAGGAAGCAATAACCAGATAATACCCCTTCACCTGGACCACTCACTCATTGACATTCTTAGGAATCAAACTGACCCCAACCACATCTCAACTCTATAAAGAAAGCTATATGCCCTTCATAAATGAGCTACCCCAGCTCCTGGCCCAGCTACGTACTCTGAACCTCTCTACGTCGAGCAGAATAGCAACCCTGAAAATGATAATAATCCCCAAGCTTTTGTACCTTTTTCGCACCCTTATAATTTCGATTCCCCAAAAATCCTTAGACTCCATTCAAAAAACCCTTAATTGATTCATATGGGCTAATAAACCTCCCAGATGTGCATTCCATATCCTAACACGCAGAAGAGAAGATGGAGGAATGGGGGCCCCGAATATATCCGCTTACTACAGGTCATGTGTGCTAGATCAGATCCAGCACTGGTGGAACCCCCTGACAACCAAACAGTGGGTAAGGTTGGAAGCCCAATCTGTCCCCAATGAAGACCTTCGATCTACCCTATTGGCCCTCACAATAGGAGCTCCCCTCCCAATATCATCCACCCCAACTGTACTAACTTCTCTGAAAATCTGGAAAGACTCCTCCTTCCACATAAACCCTGGAGAATCTGCCTCAAACATACTTACCCCTATCTGAGTGCTCCACCACTTTATGCCGGAATTTAATACCCAGCCATGGCAGAGTAGAGGCCTGTCATATGTAGATGATCTATATTTGGGCACGGTACCGCCACCCTTTGAAACTATACAGCGAAGTTTTAATATACCCAAGGGGATGCAATTCCAATGGATAAGACTCCAATCATTCCTCCGCAAAAACCCCCTCCCAACAAAAATAACTATCCCAACAGATATACACACTTTCGACACGGCTAACATCCCCCCAAAAAGAGGCATAACCCTATTCTACAAGAAACTGCATTCCCAGGAGAAATTTGAAAAAACACACACTATGCTGAAGTGGGAAAAAGCACTAGGTATGATGTCTCCAGACACTATTTGGAAAAAAGCTATAACTATTACCCAAAGATCAAACAAATGTGCGAACTACTGGGACAACTATCAGAAGGTTCTACACTTCTGGTATTTGTCCCCATATAAACTTTCATAATTATATCCTTCCCACTCTAATCTCTGTTGGAGGCAGTGTGGCGAAATAGGCACACTCCACCATATCTTATGGGCATGCGTGTCCCTTAGATCCTTCTGGAATATGATCTTCAAAGTGCTGTCAGAAGTCCTAAACCAAACGATCACACCTAGACCAGAAATAGCCCTTCTCCATTTAAACATTCACCTACTTCCTCCCAAACATAGAATACTAACAACGCAATTGCTGTTAGCAGCAAAACTTACCATCACCAAAAATTGGAAATCTACCGACCCCCCATCCCACTGGGAGGTCATCAACACTCTCAACCGCCAATGCGAGATGGAAAAAATCATCACATACACCCTTTCTGAACAACAAAAATTTGATTGAGATTGGGAACCATGGCTAAAAAATCCCAGATGTACCATTCATCATAAATGACCTTTAAACTCTGATCCAGCGGATTGACTTTCCCTCCCTCCCCACCCCCCCACCCTATCTTATCTATTACCCATCTCTTATCCCGCTATATCCCCAAGATACTACCACATATCACAAGAGTATACCTATCCTGGTTTCAACAGATCCGCCCACCTTCCAGCTAACAATCTAACACATGTATAGTAGCCCAACCTGAAACCTTCCTTCCAGGACACAGCAGGTTCCCATTAGGGGTGTCCGGGTCCTTCAAACATATAACATAGTAGAAGGTGAGGGTATGGTTAAGTAGGAAGCCTGGGATATGGTTAAGCTACACATTAACATGATTTGACAATGTTCAACCCTTTAGTAATGTTTGCAACTTGAATGTACTCTTTATTCTCTTGGCAATTGTATAATGCTATGTATCTTTATACTATTTTTTTCAATAAAAACTATTTGAAGTATAAAAAAAAAAAAAAAGTATGTGACATTATCAAACACATCACTGATACTAAATTCCAGTTAGTCCCAGCTTGCTGTCTACTGCACATTTCAAATGGCCCCATGAAAAGATATAAAAAAATCGCTAACTAGATTTTTGCTCACAGCAGTGAAAGTCTTGATCCCAAGATATTGGAGAATTACTCAGGTCCCCACAATTAAAGAATGGCTCCATAACATAAACAAAGTTTATAATATGGAATAATTGAGAGCAATATCATCAGAATCTAAGGAAAAATTCAATCAATTATGGCGTGTGTGGGTGCTGTTTAGCCACTCTGAAGACTTTCAGACATTAAAGAATACACAGTAAGACACTCTGCCTCTAGCTGACCCCGGATCTCTAATCTCTGACCTCTGATCTTTGATCTTTATTTTCTGACTTCTACTTTCTAAAATCTAACTTCTAATCTCTGTTAGACTCTAATATGTTTCTACAATTTTTGCTCCTTCAAATGAACATTTTACATGCGAATGAATATCTGTTAAATAGGTATATAATATAGTTTTTATTTTCTGAATGGAAATATGGCACCACCAGACAAAGTTAAAGGTGGGGTTTAGCTTTCATTTACTCCACACGGAGTCCCCCGTTAGGTGGTGTCAATAAGTTAGTATTAATTTAGTATACAAATATGGTTAATGCACCAGAAATTAAGTACAACCCTTTCTGATCTATGTTCAGATTTGTATTAAATTATAAGCCTAATTCAGATATGTTCTGCTCAACTGTTTGAAAAACTGTATATGATTCATCTCATGATGTATTTTGATATATATATAATTTTTCTTTTTTTCTTCTGTTATGATTCCTTATATCTTCACGTCATGTAAGATACAAATGTTTGTAAGATGTTATGCTGAATTATATCTTAATAAACGTTATTGTGAAAAAATAAATAGTACAGTGACAGTGCATATTTTTAGCACTGATCACTGTATTAGTGTCACTGGTTCCCACAAAGTGTCAAAAGTGTCAGTTAGTGTCAGATTGTCTGCTGCAATATTGCAGTCCTGCTATAAGTTTCTGATCACTGTCATTACTAGTATAAAAAAATATATAAATAAAGATTCGAGTATATATATACACCATTGTTTATAAATGCTTTAACTTTTGTGCAAAAAAATCAATATACAGTTATTAGGATTTTTTAGCAAAAATATGTAGTAGAATACATTTTATTTTTTATTGGATATGTTTTATAGCAGAAAGTAAAAAAAAAAAACATAGTTTTAGTCAGTCTTTTTTGTTTGCAGAACAAAAAATAAAAAAACCCAGTGGTAATAAAATACCACCAAAAGAAAGTGTTGCATGACTGTGCAATTGTGAGTTAAAGTAACACAGTGCTGTATAGCAAAAATAGGCCTGGTCATGAAGAGAGGAAAATCTTCCAGAGGGTAAGTGGATATGAAAGGGTCACAGTTGCCTAGAGTAAATTTTCTGAAGGTTTATACAGATCTTCAGCTACAGTTCAGTGTAAAAGAATGATTAAAATAATGTTGTTATAGGCTCATCTGTCTTGGGTATAGCTTAACCACTTGCCGACCAGCCACCGTCATTTTACTCGGCACGTTCGGTTGCAGGAACAGGGTTTGTGGGCACGTGCACGCCGCCAGAGCCAATGCACGTGGCTGGCGGCCACGATGTCTGCCGGCCACCCACGATCGCTCCATAGAGAGCCAGAACGGGGATCTGTTAATGTAAACAAACAGATCCCAATTCTGACAGGGAAGACATCTGCTGTTTCTAGTGATCAGGAACCGCGCTCTCCTTCTACACCCAGTCAGTACACTACCCCGATATTTAGAAACACTTCCCTAGGGAACACTTAACCCCTTGATCACCCCTGGTGTTAACCCCTTCCTTGCCAGTGACATTTATACAGTAATCAGTTTTAGCTCTGATCACTGTATAAATGTCACTGGTCCCTAAAAAGTGTGAAAAGTGTCCGATCTGTCCGCCACAATGTCGCTATCCCACTGAAAATCGCTGATCGTCTCCATTACTAGTAAAAAAAATAATTAATAATAAAAATGCTTTAAATCTATTCCCTATATTGTAGACCCTATAACTTTTATGCAAGCCAATCAATATACACTTATTGCATTTTTTTTACCAAAAATATGTAGGAGAATACATATCGGCCTAAACTGAGGAAGAAATGTGTTTTTTTTTTACTTTTTTTTGTATATGTACTATAGCATATATTCCAAAATTGTCACTCTTTGTTTGTTTATAGCACAAAAAATAAAAACTGCAGAGGTGATCAAATACTACCAAAAGAAATCTTTATTTGTGGGAAAAAAAGGATGTCAAGTTTGCTTGGGTACAATGTTGCATGACTGCGCAATTGTCAGTTAAAGTATCGCAGTACCGCATTGCAAAAAATGGGCTGGTCATTAAGAGGGAAATTCTTCCGGCCCTTAAGTGGTTAATTTTACATTCATTCTGATGGTTCCTTATGTAATGCAACCCATTTATGTCCTGTTTCTTGATAGATGTCCCAGAACAAAATTAATTTAAAAAAGTTAAGAAAGCATTTGTTTAACCACTTGAGTACTGTATATGCTTCTTCATTGCCAGGCTATTTTTAATCTCAGTGATAGTGATTGATTGATTGATTGATTAATTGATTGATTAACAACTTGCTCAGCATGAACTTAGTCAGAGAAAGCTTTTTTTTTCTTTTTATTCATACTAGAAAAAGGAAAACATGTTTACTTGTTATATAACATCAAATAACGAATGCCCCTAAATAAGTACTCACCCCAAGGTGTTTTTTTGGGGGGAAATTAAAAAAAGATGGCATTGAGGGGTTAAACATGGGGATTGGTAGTGGTTCACTGAAGGTCATAAACAGTGGGAGGAAAAGGTGAATTGGGTTAATGTTTGTACATAGTGAAAGGATGGAGATGAAGGGGTTAATGTACAGGTATGCAAGAAAAGGGAGAACAGATATAATGAACTTCTATAGTTTGCTATATTGCTACTAGTGCTACTTGTGCACTGTCACTGTAGAATATGTTCCTAGTAAAAATAGGTCTCTGTTATATCATATATATATATTTTATCAAGTCCAATGTACTCTGTGCCCCCCTTTTATAGTGGCTTATCCAAAAGATACCCTCATAAGCCTGCTGTCCATAGTTCAAAGGCCATGCAGTGCATTACGGTTTTAAAAGGATCATCCCTGGTGAATCTGCACAGAAATTTGCCTTAAATCCATGATAGTAACGAACCCAAACCTCACCCCTAGTGAGCATGTGTCTTTAAGAAACCTGCGTTACAGATCTGTAGAAGGAATGACTGAATATATATCCCTTAGTCTCCAATATGAAATTAAAACATTGTATAACACAAAAATTCAGATGTTGTTATTCTTTTTCTTAATTAACATGAAATGAAAAAGCTTCCAAGCACCACTTTAAAGCATAAAGATCTAAATTCTGCCACAAATCATTGCTTGGTTTTAATGCCCAATTTCACAAAAACAGAGTAATAAATACATTTGAACTCCTGAGTTACAGAGAGAAATTGAAGCTTTTTATGTATAGAAATGAGAATCTCTGTCAGTTATTTGTTCTTTTCATGTCCCAGCAGAAAATATCACCCACAACACAAGTGTGGCCACAGGAGACAAAGTAATGAGCAATCTCCCCAAGAGGAACACAGACTGTAATACAAAATTGACAGAGGGTCTTATCCCACTACTCCTTATCCTAAACTAAGTGAAAACATTTTTGTTGGAATCAAGATATAGTTATGGGGGCGTGGTCTCGACATGGCGCTGACTGGACGTGTCTAACACGAGCTCCAACACATCACAGGCCCAAGTACCCTCTAACCATGCCATCCAAGCCCGCCAAGACCCGCACGAACACGGGTAAGAGACAGGGAAGGGGATCGGCTGCACAGCTCGCCACCTCCGGCTCCATCCAGCGAATCCTGGCTGCTGAACGAAGCGGATTGTCAGCACAGCGCGGCAGGGCCAAAGCCGTGCTCTCAAGTAGGTCTCCCTCCACTCACACAGTGTCCCCTTGGGACTACTCGCCAGCCTCCTCCATGGGTCAGAGCTTATGGAGGATCCCACCTCCCCCACCTCCCTCACGGCATCGGAGATGACCTCCCTGGTGGGCAGCATTAAAAAAGAGCTAGCGGGCATGTTTCACAGCCTTGAGAAATCCATAAAGATCTCGGCTGTTAGAACTGACATGGCGCACCTATTGACCAGGGTGGAGGAAACAGAATGGCACCAAGCCTCGCAAGATGAAGCGATTAAAGAATTGCAGACTGTGATTACAAGGCTGGCTCATGCACACAGGCCTCATTATATAAATTAGAGGACCTGGAAAATAGAAATCGCAGGAACAACCTGCGATTTCGAGGCCTTCCAGAGACAACAAAAGATGGAGATCTGGAACACACAATCTGCGGCATATGCAACACGGTATTAGGTAAACCAGCCACGGAACCACTCAGTTTTGACCAGGTACACAGAGCGCTTCACCCGCGTAACATCAACTCTGAGTTGCCTAGAGATGTCATATGTCGGCTACATTATTTTACTGAAAAAAACGAAATCATGATGAAACTGCGCTATATCCCGGACATTGACTTTGATGGAGCAAAGATCTCCATATTCCCGGATTTGTCTAAGGAGACCCTGGAACGCCGATGGGCGCTCAAACCTTTACTAGACCAACTGAGGGTAGATGGAGCGACCTACAGATGGGGATTCCCCGCATGCATGACAGCCACTAAAAATGGCCGCTCTTCCACCTTACACTTCCCTGAGGAGCTCCCAAGGTTCTTCCAGGATCTCAATATGGAGCCCATGGAGCTCCCAGGATGGCTGGACTATATCCCTGTGTTCCAACGACACCAGATTCATATTGGCGAAAAATACCAACTAAAAGAAAATGCCCTGGCGCCCCTGGCTCCTCTAAAAAAACCCAGGTGAGCTTTCCCTGCACAATCAATGGAATCTTTTCCCTCCCGAATAGTATGGTGAGCAGTCTTGTTTCTCAGGGGCTTGAAGGTAGTTCAAAGCACTGTAAGTTTAACCCAATTTATAGTATAGCAAAATGGTCTTATTACCCATAATATAATTTACTCTGCACAAACTACTCTCAATATAGTTTGTTTATACCATACAGGCAGCTCACCCTAGATATATATATGCCTTTTTTTTTTCCTTTTTGTTTTTTCTTACAGGGAGGGTTGTCGCTCCCTTTTTCTACCATTATGGTATGGTTAGAGGTTATATCAAAATATACTGTTATTTGATACTGGGCCATGCAGTGACGGATCGTGTGCACTCTGTGATACCCATGCACAGTTTGCTCTTACTGGCTGCGATATTCGCCCCCTTCCTAGTGGAGATGACTGGCCTGGACCCCCGCGTTACTACACTGAATGTCCCTACTAGGGATAGCATCAGTGGGATCCAAGCGAGTCATCCCCTGTGGGACCACGGCAGATTTCTGCATGACTCAGAATATTCCTATTTGTATTGGTATTATTTGTTTTATTGGTTATAACGGTTTTATTATTTTGTTGTACTCTTCTACTTTTCTTTTCTCTATGCTTTATATATTCTTCTCTTTCTTCTTATTGTCCTGGAGGGCGCGGTCGACCCCCGTAAGCCGAGGAGATGCGCTGCACCATCCCGATAGCGAATCTCAAGGTGATATCATACAATGTAAGAGGGCTTAACACACCCATGAAACGTCACCAGGTAATGAGAGAACTGAAGCAAGCTTCATGTTCAATAGCTTTCTACTTTCATTCATTTTTATTAAACATTTGAGGATACACAAGACAAACTTTGGTACAATCATGGAATACATCTTATTTGAAGCATCTGACAAAGAAATGCATTTATCTGTCAAGTTACGTTGTTGCTACATCTTATCTTTTACTGGTTAAACCGTCTCTTTTACTCTTCTGTCTGACCTTTTGTCAGCCCCCCACGGCCCAGCCACCCCTCGTGGGATCATACTGTGGCCTAGCCGTAAGATGGCCAACCCGCCCAGACATTGACGAGTCATATGGCTATTTCCTATCAGCTGTGTAATATGCGTTCATCTATTCACTTTTATCCTGTAGCTGCTTCTCAAGACATAGTCTTTTTTAACTGAGTCACTATATAGAACATAAGAGAATGAATGAAAAAAAACATAACGTTAACCTAAATACCTGCCCGCTTGCTAAGTTTGGGTTAAGTCCTCACATCATATCTGTTTATATTCATTATACCATAAGAACCAGAGTTTCCATTTGTGTTCCCACTCCACAGATCTGCCCTGAGAACTAGCAAAAGATCTTTCATATGTGCCGTGAGCCTGGGTAGTCAACATCACCTCCCCTATAGTCGGAGCGACTTTGTCTCTCCAGTGGCCAACCAGTGTCAATCTAGTGCTTAATAGAACATGTGAGATGATCGTTCTGCTCTCCCTGGGGAACGCGTCAACCCCCACAGAGAGCAGTGCTAGTGCAGGCGAGTGTGTTATCAATACTTTTGTTATTTGATTCAGCTTAAGAAAGCACTCCGACCACAAGTTTCTTAATAGTGGACAGTCCCATAGGATGTGAATTAGGGTACCTACTTCTCCACATCCTCTCCAACAAAGTGGAGAGGACTGGGCATTCATTTTGGATATTCTATATGGTGTTAGATACCATCTCATTAAAATTTTTTGATACAATTCCCATAGGTTAGCACTCTTGGTTGTTTTATAAGTTATTTGGATAGCTTTTTGCCATTGTTCTGGTGTGAATTCCAAATGAAGGTCTTTTTCCCATGCCCTAATGTATTGGTTTTTGGTGAATATATTTTTTATTATCTATGATTTTGTAGAACAATGATATTCCCTTTGTTTTAGAGTCTATCAAATTATAAAATTGAGCTATTTGCCATGGGAGAGATATATTTAGTTTGTTGTTGGATTTTAAGACGTGAGACATTCTCACATATGTATAGTATTCAGAGCTGGGTAGCCCGAATTCTAATTGTAGTGCTCTGAAGGTTTTAATAGCTGGGCCCACTAAGATGTCATCTAGTTGTTTTATCCCTCTTTGAACCCAGGAAGTAACTGTAATATTGGGAAACAATATTGGAATACAGTTCATTGACAGTGGTATAGTTGTTAGTTTACTGTCTGTGAATGATACCTCATTCAGGTTCTGCCACTTTGTTACGGATGCTATTATTGTGGGAGATAGGGTTTTGTTCACTTTTTTAACATGAGTGTGTGCCTCCAAGAACCAATGGGTATTGTGCCCTTGCACTTGATAGTTTTCTAAGTCTAGCCATTTATTATCTGAGGGTTGTTGAAACCATGTTTTTAACTGCGCTAAAATTACTGCTGTGTAGTAGTCCTTCAGGTTTGTTAATCCCACTCCTCCAGCTTCCCTTGTATTGGTCAGGTTTCTAAAAGCGCACCGTGCTTTTTTCCCTCTCCAGAGGAATTGGTTTATCAGAGATTGTGCTTTGGCAAAATAGGACTTGGGCACTGGGATGGGTATTGTTCTGAATATATAAAGAAATTGTGGCAGTATAGTCATTTTAAATGCAGCTAATCTTCCTGTCCAGGACAATTCCTCTATGGCTATGTTTTTTAGTTTTGTCGGAAGTTCCTGCAGTATTGGGCTGTAATTTCCCTTAAATAAGTCATTTGTGTTTGGAGTTAAGGTGATTCCCAGATACTTTATGCCTTTGTCTTTCCATACATATGGGAAGGAGTTTATAAGCTTCTGTTTAGTTTGTTGATGGACACCCAGATCCAGCACATATGATTTAGTATCATTGACTTTATAATATGATATTCGATTGAACATTTTCAAGGAGTCATTTCCCGAAGCCAGGGATTTCTCCACATCTGTTAATATAAGTATTATGTCATCTGCAAATAAACTAATGGTATGGGAAAACGTATTACCTCTCCAGCCAGTTATGTTAGGATGGTTACGGATATGGGTGGCTAAGGGCTCCATTAATAGATTAAAGATCAATGGTGAAAGGGGACACCCCTGGTGTGTCCCATTTGTAATTTTAAAGGGGGATGACAGTACTTCCGGATGTGTAAACTCTGGCTGAGGGTGTAGTGTATAATGCTAATATAGCCGATTTTATTGTGCCCTCAAAGCCAAATGCTGATAAAGTGCTGTTTAGGTATCCCCAATGGATGCGATCAAAGGCCTTCTCTGCATCCAAAGCTAGGAGCAGAGAAGGCCTTTTCTGTTGGTTGATGCAGTGGATGATATTAATCAATCGCCTTGTGGCATCCGTGGTTTGATGACCTTTTGTAAAACCTGATTGATCTGAGTCTATCAGTGATGGGAGGATACCCTGTAGTCTAGTGGCTAATAGTTTGGCATAAATTTTAATGTCATTATTTAATAAAGAAATTGGTCTAAAATTTTGGGGTATCGTAGGATCTTTCCCCGGCTTGGGTAGCGTTATGACCATTGCTTGTAACATTTCCTGAGGGAAGGAGGAAGAGGCAGCTGCTTTGTTAAATATGCGCGTCATATATGGTAAAAGTATATGTTTAAAAGTTTTGTAATATTCCCCTATAAATCCATCAGGCCCTGGGGATTTGTTACTTGGTAATGAATCAATTGTCATGAGAATTTCAGAGGGCTGAAAGGGTGAATTTAGTATTTTTAATTGGTCCACATTTAGCTTAGGTAGTGGTAGCGTCTGCAGAAACACATTGATTAATGATGGTGTTGGTTGAAAAGTGCCTGGCTCATCCTGGAGATTGTAAAGTGTGCCATAATAGGAGCTGAAGGCCTCTGCAATGTCATTAGGATGAAAAAGTTTATTTTTAGTAAGAGTGTGTATCAGAAAGGGGATTTTTGTTTTATGTCTATATCCTTTTAGTTTCTGAGCCAGTAATTTCCCCGCCCTGTTTCCCATAGCGTAATGGTGCATCCTGAGTCTGCTCGCGGCTTTCTCAAAGCGCTCCATCAAGACTGATCGCAAATCAGAGCGTAGTGTCAATAGTTTTTTAGATGTGCTTGGGGAGGGTGATTGTTTATTAAGTGTTTCTAGTGTTAGGATTTCCTTTAAAAGTTGTTTAATTTGCAATAGACGCTGCCTCTTGACTCCTGCCCCCAGTTTAATGAGCATGCCCCTCATAAAAGCTTTGTGTGCAGACCACACAACAAAGTCGTCTTCCACACTGCCGTCATTTTCAAGAAAGAAAGTTTGGAGCTGTTCTTCCAGAGTCTTTTTGTGCTGTGTGTTAAGCAGTAATGAAGGATTTATCCTCCAGATAGGAACGCTTTTCGTGGAGATAGAGTCCTCCAAAGATAGGGTTATGGAAAGATTTTTTGATAACTGTGATGCGAGACTAAACGCTAGTCAGAACTACCTCGCGAAACTCTTTCGGCGCTCGTCTGAGTCCTACGTGGTAATGCGATACCCTTTGTCCCGCCCCTTTAATGACCGAGTCTTTGATTTTCCTATATCTGTATTTTGTTT
>BLSH010026922.1:601843-617880 GCA_018402905.1 Glandirana rugosa | reverse complement strand
TGCTGACTTTTAATGTTTACAGAACTGACTGAAGATCCTCTTTAAGTGTAGTGGTCATTCCCTTTAACCCACTAGCCAACCCTTTGTCCCTGGCACCGCCCTAAGTTGCTTTATACTACCCAGTTGCTTTTGCATCCGCTTAAGAGGAATACCCCTTACCCCTGCCCGCTAGGGATTATGGAGTTGTACATCATCTGGACCAGCTCCCTTCCTCAGAGGAATCTGCTGCCCTTGGGTTCTGCTAAACCCCTCATTGTACCTCTCGGCATCCCTCTTCTTCATAAGCCCTGTACACATGGGCCAAACATATGCTGGTTCAATAAAACCGGCCAACTTTCGGCCTGTGTGTAATTCCAGGCGGCTTCTGTCGGAAGAGCATGCTGGAAAACCAGCAGCTGACCAACTCCCGACCGCTGAGCGCACTGATCGGAGTGTTCTAGTGTGGGGGGGGGGGGCGATCCCCTGTCAGAACACAATAGCTCAGCGGGGGGAGATTGCTGTACTAACATTGAATCGTTAGTACAGCGGCTCCAACCAGAGCTGACAGTTATTTTTCCATTCAACCCAGGAAACAAATTAATAGTGGGTATCAGGCTATAGGGACATCCTCACCTAAGGTGCAGCAAGAGCAATTATGGTTGTTTACCTAGTTAAGGACTTGGCCCTCTAGCCTCCTTCAGAGGCACCAAATATTTCTAAGAGCATTTTCTCTCGTTCCCACTTTAGTACCCCTTTTTGGCATTGTCATTGTGGGATGCTTAGAGAACCTTCTCTGAAGGTCATCTTTGTGGAAGACTTTGTAGAATCTCCTTTTCAGGAACAGTTCCTCCCCTAATTGTAAGGCTTGTGTGCAGAGTAGACCAGCTGGTCTTTTTCTGTGGACCTGGTTTTGTATGCTCCTTTTAGCAACCTTTTCTCCTGAGGGCTTGCCCCAAGGTTTCTCTTTGACTACATCATGCTGTGGTCTGTTTTTTATTCCTTAATCAGGTTGTTCCACCTGCTTGTTGGGTTTTTTTGTTTTGGCAACCTCTCAGGCTTAAGGTTGGCCATAGACTATTCGAATCTTGGCTGGTTCAGCAGGCAGGCTGAATGTACCAAGTTGATTGATCAATCAACTTGGGTACAACTAGCCTGCCAGATTCAGTTGCGATTTATTGCTAGCCAATGCTATAGTCGCTAGCAATAATCAGTCTCCGCCGAGAGCAGATAATTGCTTGGCAGCAGGGATTCCCCTGTCTGCACTGTCTGTGTTGATGGGGAATCATTTGAGTTTTCTTTCCTGCAACCCGGGGTTGTAGGACAGAAATTCAGTCTTAGGCCTGCCTTAGTGTTCATATGGGTGTAATCATTATCTTGTGGTGGTGAACACCCGGTTTGTTTTATCTGACCTCCCCTTGGTCACTGGCAACTTTCCATCTTATTATTATTTCAGGTACTTGTATAGCGCTGTCAATCAACGCAGTGCTTTACATATACAAATTTTATGATATTTGGAGGGGCAGTTTCTATGTTGGTGTGCAAGTTTTTTTGTATGGTAAGGATTGGTTCACCGACACCTTCCATTCCTGTAAAGGCGGGGTCTCCGTCTGGATCCATTTCCTGGCTATAAGTCTGGCAACGTACAGTGTTTCCATGAAAGGATTTAACGCCAGTGGTGTCCATCACCTGGTTAAGCTGCAGAACCCCACGCTCCGACCTGAGGTCAGCATCAGGCAGTGTGGCATCAGGCATCAGGCAGTGTGAGGAGCTCCGGGAGATTAGCGTTACCCCATAGCGGTGAATGAGCCTTTTATAGGAGGAGACCTCAGTCTACGCATGGTCAGGTCCCAAATTTTGCAGTGGTGGTACAACAGGCTTGTGGGACTGCACAGGCCAGTCAAGGAAGGGGTGCACAAGACAACCAGGGGCATGCGAGCAAGCCAGAGTAAAATCACAGTCTGTCTTCCTTGTCAAAGTAAAAAAAAATGACAGCTGGGCGGCCAAATAGAGATTAAGGTCTGGTAGGGCAACACCCCTCAGATCAACAGGTTTTTGTAGGGTGGCCCACGAAAGATTATGTTGAGTTATCCCGCAGATGAAGGAATTGAGGATAGGGGATGGAGGATCCATAATTTTAAATACCTGAAGTGGCAGTCGGGTCGGGAAGCGCCAAAAAATGTATAGGAGCTTGGGCAATAGGATCATCTTTACTAGATTTACGTGACCCATAACTCAAGAGGGAGCCGTGCCCAAATTTGCATTTTACTTTTTGAGTAGTGCATAAAGGGGTTTCACATTTAGTCTTGTGTAATCTGCTGGGGATCGAGTGAACTGTATCCTCAGTATTTAATCCGGCTTGCTCGTTGCAGTGGAAGGCTATCCTGATCCTCGGATGGGGCAGTCAGATCAAGGGGAAGGATTTGGGATTTATTCCAATTAATTTGGAGGCCCGAGGAGGCGCAGAAGCTCTCAATAAGATTCAAAGCCGCAGTGAGTGATGGAGCCGCATCTTCCAGATGCAACAAACCGCATATCATCTGCGTAGAGGCTGAGGGTTTTGGCTATAGGACCGGAGCGAAGACCCTTAATTTCTGAGTGTTCCCTGATTGCAATCGCCAGTACATATAGTAGTGGGGACAGCGGACAACCCTGGCGGGTGCCTCTGTGCAAGGAGTAGTCCGAGATCCTACCATTGATCAAGATTCTTGCCACAGGCATGTGATAAAGCAACTGGATCCATTTTATGAAGTTGGGTTCAAAGCCTTATCTGGGCAGGCATTCCCATAGATAAGCCAATTCGACAGAGTCAAACGCTTTGGTGGCGTCCAGACTCTCCACCACCCTAAATATGACCGGTTCGTGGGTAGCCTGTAGGTTCAAAAGGAGGTGGCGCAGGTTGAAGGCGGTATATTTAGTGGGTATAAATCCAATTTGTTCAGAGTGAACTAAGGAGAGGATCACTTTGTTCAGTCTGAAGGCAGGCACCTCTGCTAGGATCTTGATATCTATTTGAAGGAGGTAAATCGGTCTGTAGGATTCGGGAATGGAGGGATCTTTGCCATGTTTGGGTATCGGTACTATTAAAGCTTTCTTCATAGAGTCAGGAAGAGTGAAGGAATCAAACATATGTTGAAATAGTTTTTGGAGGTGTGATACCAGTATCTCCTAAATTGTGAATAGAATTCTAAGGAAAGTCTTTCTGTCCCAGGGGCCTTGCCCGCAGCTAAGTTAGCAATGGGCCTCATCCATGTCGTCCACTGTAATGGCGGCTTCTAATTGCGTAAATTGAGGCTGGGACAGCGTGGGGAATCGTACAGGTTGTAGGAAAGTAAGCAGGTCATTGTGGGTGTGCTGGGCTTTGGAGGAGCATAGGGTCGCAAAGAATGTGTGAAACTCTCTAGCCACCGAATCAGGATCAGTCATTGTCTCCCGTTGAAGTCCAGGAGGGATATTACAACTGGAAGTGTGTGGTCAAGATGGGCTAGGTAAGATAGTCATTTTCCCACACGTTTTCCATGTTCAAAATTGCACTGTTTGGAGAAGAGGTTTTGTTTAGCTTTGTCAAAGAGGAGGTGGTTAACTAGACAAGTTTGGACTTTCAAGAGTGACGCATTGTGCGGGGAAGGGTCTAGCTGGAAGGTCTGCTCTAGGACTTTCAGATGATTCTCCGCTTGGGTCAGGACTAGTTTGGAAGATTATTTGTATATGGAGATGCGGGTCGACAGTAGTCCTAGCATGCATTTTAAATGACTCCCACACTGCACCCATCGTGGCGGAGCCCATATTCATTTTAAAAAAAGAAAGGCAATTCGTTTTGCAACGTCGGGAAGTATAGATAGTCAAAAGAGGTTTAGCTTCCATGCACGGGACGAGGGGGAAACCTGTAGGTCCACAGTCATCCAATACGTTTAGTGGTCTGAAGTCCGGGTTCCGAAGCCCATGTCGCATAGATGTGGTAGGAGAGATGGGGATACAAAAATAAGCTCTATCATGGACACAGTGGCGTGGGACTGGGAGTAGCATGAGTAGCTGTGGGGGGTAGGATATTTGTGCCTCCAAGTATCTACCAGACTAAGTTGCTGCATCATACAGACAAATGTGATCAAAGTGGGGGCTACTACCGGAGGGCTCCTGAGATAGTCTATCTAAGGAGGACTCGACGACCATATTAAAGTCCCCGAGCCAAATGGCTGGAACAGTTGGGTATTGTGACTTAAAAGTGACCCCGTCCTGCAGCACTGTGAACTGGAATGTAGGGGGGACATAGAATGCAAGAATGAGGAGTTCATACACAGAAACACATATCTACCCTGTGGGTCCGTCCTCAAGTTCAAAAGTTGAAACTGGGTATGTGTTTGGTTATCAGGATCGCCACCCCACAGGAATGGGAGTTATAGGGAGCCTGTTATACCCATCCTATCCAGGGTTTCTTAAGTGCGAGCTGTAGATGACGCAGTTAAATGCTTTTCTAGTAATACTAGAACTTCAGCGAGAGCAATAATTCTAGCACAAGAATTTTTAAAGTGTTGCCTGAGATTTTTTAAGTACCGTAGTTTAATGCCATTCCACGAGTGTGCCTAATTTAAAGCGTGACATGTTAGGCATCTATTTACTCGACGTAACATTATCTTTCATATTATACAAAAAATTGGGCTAATTTTACAGTTTTTTAGTTTTTTTTTTTTTTTTTTTTTTTTTTTTTTTAATTCATGAAAGTGTATTTTTTCCCCAAAAAAATTGCTTTTGAAAGACCGCTGTGCAAATACCGTGCGACGTAAAATATTGCAACAATTGCCATTTTATTCTCTAGGGTCTCTGATAAATATATATAACGTTAGGGGGTTCTAAGTAATTTTCTAGCAAAATATATGGATTGTAAGAAAGGATGGGCTCGGGTGTGTTCGCAAGTGCACGTGCCCGAGTCCGCCGGGAAGTGAACCCTGCGCTAATCAGAGGCAATGAGACATTCCCCGATCGCTGCAGCCACGCATCGGGGAAATGTCTCATTGCTTGTGTTTAGCGCAGTGCAGGGTTCACTTCCCGGCAGGCTCGGGCACGTGCACTTGCGTACACGCTCGAGCTCATCCTTGTAAGCAACAAATGTCATAAAGACTTAGGCAGGAAGTGGTTAATGTGTTTGGTGTTCTTGTCTATAAAGTTGTATGAAAACTCTAGTAATGGCTGATTACTTAACATTTAGTGTTTTTCACTGTAATCCCTCTAACAGGTTGACAGCTATTCAAGTCTTGGAAAGTCTTCATCATCTCTCCTGACCAATGTTGGCAGTGGGCTCCCAGGAGACATGAGGTCCGGCTCTCCGCTTGTAACTGGGATTTCTTCTTCAGCCGCAGCAGGGGCGAGAAGTCTGACCACAAAAGAGGAGCTTACCAGCAAAGCCCCTTTAAACCCTGCGCCTAATTCCACAGCAAATGACCCTCTAAACAGGCCACATGCTGCTTCTGCAGGCAATTTTTTGGGTTTGCTCAACACAGATTCTCCTTTTGGCTCCACGACTTCTTTTCTGAACACCAAAGAAGTCAATAAAGGTCTAGCTCTAGGAGACGGTTATTTGCCATTGCACGATCCGACCAAGCCAGAGATGAAATTAGCAACCGCTGCAGCAAGTTTGCGTGAACAGAAGCAGGAACATAAGAGGAGCCTTGCGGAAATTGAAGAAGAGGAGAGATTTCTGTATGGGGACGAGGAGGAGAAGACCCCTGAGCCCAGTAAAGAGCCACCCAAGCAAACTCCACCCAAGCAGACCCCACCCGTGCAAACGCCACCCAAGCAAAGCCCACCAGCGAACGTTCCTAAGAATACTCCCAAGAATACTCCTGATGAGAAGGAGTATGCCAAGATCCATGATCTGCTAAAGACTATTGGACTAGATATCGGTGTGGCAGAGATTGGAAAACTTGCTGTGAGAACTCAAGAGCGGCTTCATGGAAAGAAATTGATACCAAAAGTATCACAGACCCCATCAGAGCAGCCCCAGAACACCATCGCAAGTCCTTCTGAATCCAAGGCCAAACCTGAGCCAACTGTGAAAGCAGAACAGCAACAGAAGGTTGTGCCTAAAGTAGCAGCAAAAACCGAGAAACCTACAAAGCCGCCTGTGACCGAAAAGCCTGCATCAGTTCCTCAGCAGTCGGGACCTACCGTCAAGGAGAAGACACCGCCTGTAACACCGAAGATGGCTGCCAAAGAGCAGAGCCAGCCTGCATCCAAAATAGAGACAATAGGGCAACCGATTAGTACTGTGCAGTCATCCAGTGTTAGCTCAGTCCAGGCAATCAGCACTGTGCAGTCAATTACCACAGTTCAGACACCCCCAGTTGCTCCTGCCCAAGAGATCACCCCTCCTCCTATAAGCCCCTCCCAGGTTCCTATGTATTCCCCATACAACCCCTCCCCAATGGTACACAACTTTGCAGTTCCCCCTCCCACATATAACCCATATTCCCCTTATGTGACATACCCAACGTCCAACTGGACAATGTATCCCCCACCTCCAGTTCACCAGCCACCTCCTCCCTCCCATATACCACCTCCAGTATCTTCCCCCCATTTACCTACCACTCCGACTACTCACAACCCCCGCAGCAACCTACGTGTCATTGAAACAAATGCTGATCTCGAGGCCGCAGCAAAGAATGAACCGAAAACCCCCACTTCTTCGACCACAGTGCTGCTGGCCAAACACGAAGCAGAACGTAGAAATAAAGAAGCTGAGAAGCTAAAAGTAAGTCTCTTCCAGAGACTCTGCCATTTCTGGTTTGAGTCGGCGGGGGGGTGGAACAGCGTGAATATTTTTCTTTACCACTGTTGCTTGATATTATTTGAGCCGTCCATACATACACCATATTACCAGAAGTATTGGGACACCTGCCTTTACACGCACATGAACCAGTCTTAGCCCATAGGGTTCAGTATTGAGTTGCCCACCCTTTGCTGCTAGAACAGCTTCAACTCTTCTGGGAAGACTGTCCACAAGTTTTAGGAGTGTCTATGGGAATGTTTGACCATTCTTCCAGAAGCACATTTGTGAGATCAGGCACTGATGGACAAGAAGGCCTGGCTCACAGTCTCCTCTTTAATTCATCACAAAGGAGTTCTATCGGGTTGAGGTCAGGACTCTGTGCAGGCCAGTCAAATTCCTCCACCTCAAACTCTTTCATCCATATCTTTTACGGACCTTGCTTTGTGCACTGGTCCAAATCATTTGGTGGAGGGGGGATTATGATGTGGGGTTGGGCTTTGCCCCTTAGTTCCAGTGAAGGGAACTCTTAAGGCAGGGGTAGTAGGCAACCTGCGGCGCTCCAGCTGTTGCAGAACTAAAAGTCCCATCATGTCTCTGGGAGTAACTGCCAGCCTTGCAATGCCTTATGGGAAATGTAGTTCCACAACAGCTGGAGGGCCGCAGGCTGACTACCCCTGTCTTAAGGCATCAGCAAACCAAGACATTTTGGACAATTTCATGCTCCCAACTTGTGGGGACAGTTTGGGGATGGCACCTTCCTGTTCCAACATGACTGAGCATCAGTGCACAAAGCAAGGTCCATGAAGACATGGATGAGCGAGTTTGGGATTGAGGAACTTGACTGGCGTGCACCGAGTCCTGACCCCAACCCGATATAACACCTTTGAGATTAATTAGAGTGAAGACTGTGAGCCAGGCCTTCTCGTCCAACTTCAGTGCCTGACCTCACAAATGCGCTTCTGGAAGAACGGTCAAACATTCCCATAGACACTCCTAAATCTTGTGGACAGCCTTCCCAGAAGAGTTGAAGCTGTTAGAGCTGCAAAGGGTGGGCCACCTCAATATTGAACCCTATGGACTTAGACTGGAATGCCATGAGGCTGGGTTCACACTGGAGATCGCAGCGGCTCAGTCTGGTGCGGCTCCATTCACCGTTTCAGGTCCGATTTCAGTCCGAATTTTGGTCTGAATTTGGACCTAAAAAACGTATGTGTAAAGTCAGGTGTCCCAATACTTTTGGTAATATAGTGTAGATTTGGGACTTAACTTTAGTTGAATCTTGTTTAACTCTGCCAACCAATCAGCTTCCAGGTTATATTGTCAAAGGTTAATTGAACATGCTTAAGTTAGAAGCTGATTGGCTGCCGTGTACAGCTGGACCAGGTTCTGAGTGTTCCAGTTTAAAGCGGTAGTAAACTCAGCTCATTCTTTCACAATTTACAAATAAGGTAATACATGTAGTTAGTGTGAAGCAATGTGCCACATAGGGGAGGCAAATAGAACGCTTCTTACTTGATAAAACAATCTTTTTTTTTTTCAAAACTCCTGCTCATTTGCAGCTGCCGCCATAGTAACTGCTGTCTTCCGCATCCAAATAGTTTTCTATTTCCGCCCTTACACCCTCTCCGTGGCCATTATCCCGCACATGCGCAATACTTCTCAAGCCAAGCCTCGTTTTCGTTGCGCTTTTACTATCACAACCGAGTTCAGCGAATCGGAGCCGACTTGCTTCTGAACGGGGAAGTAGTATTGCGGGATCACGGGGCTGATGCCGAGCAAAGGAAATGATGTAGCCCCGGCATGTAAACACCATTTTTCATGTACGAAGAGCTTGCTGGAAAAATTGGACTAAGAGCGCGTGCGCAGGTGACATTGTTCAGAAAACTAAAGATTACATTGAAAGGAAGAAGGTAGGATGCCATCCTCGGAGAGCACCCAGTTCACTAGCTTGCAATGATTACTATGCCAGAAATTGAATAGAATGGGTTTACTACCGCTTTAAGTAAATCTCCCCCCATTTAGTTATTTTGTTCATCCAGCAAACTGAACAGAAAAAAAAGAGGAATGGATTCCTCAAGCCACATGGTTTATAAGGATATCCTGCCTACTGATGCCTTGTATTCTGACAGCGGGGACTCTCTGCTGTCAAAATAAACTGATCAGTGACTGCAGCCACTGATTGAGAAATTTTCAAACAAGCCTGCTGAGGGGGAGCAGCCACCCATGGGAAAGAAATTGGGCTGGCCCGTTCTGAATTTCAGTCCATCTATAGACAGCTTTACACTAGCCACCCTATAGACAAGTGTAGTTTGCAAGAGATGCGACTTGTTCTTATTCTGAATAGATGACCCTGAGAAGGAAAGCGGTCATGGTTTGTGAAAGCATGTACAGTGGGGAAAATGATTTGATCCCCTACAGATTTTGTACGTTTGCCCGCTTACAAAGATATGAAGGGTCTATAATTTTTATTATAGGTTTATTTTAAATGATGGAGACAGATTATCAACCAAAAATCCGGAAAAAAAACACGATACAAATGTTATAAATGGAGTTGCAGTTCAGTGAGTAAAATAAGTATTTGCTCCCCAAACAAAACATGACTTGGTGGAGAAACCCTTGGCAAGCACAGAGGTCAGACGTTTCTTGTAGTTGGTGACCTGGTTTGCACACAACTTTACAGTAGCTGCTGACTTTTAACTTTAGGACACTTACCTGTCATGGAGTCCAGCGATGTCGGCACCGCCCACCGATCTTCAGATCGGTGGATGAGTGCAACCGCCGCCATTGAGGCTAAGGAAACCCGGACGTGTAGCCATTCAGCTTCACGGCCGGGCCCTTACTGCACATACATGAGCTGCCGCTGCGCTTTCTCATTGGCGGAGGAGGATGAGGGAACTGGCTGCTGACAGTCGTGGCCCTGGGCTCCTGGATGTGTGGAAAAGGACACCTGCCAAAGACAGATGCGTGGAAAAAGACATCTACCAACTCGTGACAACCACTTTAACCTACAAGTAAGCCTATGATCAGATTTACCTGAAGGTGCCCTGCATATCTCCCAAACCTGCACTGTTCAGGAGCTATGCAGTGTACTAGCTGTGCCGACATAATTTCGGCACATGCGCAGTGATGAAATGGCACCGTTTCTTCACTGTGATTGTGCCGTGACTGGCGGCTCCCGTGCGCATGGGCGGGAGTGACGCCACGTGACTCCGGCCAGTCAGAGCCGGAGATTGTGACCCCGGAAGGAAGAGGGGCAGAGGATGGACACAGCCAGCACAGGGGACAGCGCTGGACGTTGCAGGCTTCGTTTGCAGGTAAGTGGCACATCATGGGCTACTATGCCATGCATAGTAGCCCATTATGCATCTACTTTGCAGGAGAATTCTGGGTTTACTTCCTCTTTAAGGTTTCTTGGCTGTCGCTTGGTAACTTGAAGTTTTAGCTCCCTCCATAAATTTTCTATGGGACTAAGGTCTGGAGACTGGTTAGGCCACTTCATAACCTTAATGCGTTGCTTCTTGAGCCACTTTTTTGTTGCCTTGGCGGTATGTTTTGGGTCATTGTCATGTTGGAAGACCCATCTTCAGTGTTCTGGCTGAGGTAAGAAGGTTCTCATCCAAGATTTTACAATACATGGTCCCGTCCATTGGCCCCTCAATGCGGCAAAGTTGGCCTGTACCTTTAGCAGAGACTAATGAGATGAATTTCTGCGCTCAGGATATAAATATATAAAAAAATATATAAAATATGGGACTGCTGCCTTCCAACAACCCCCTCAGAAAGGAACAAAGTGTATCATATAAACAATGGATTGGCGCTGTCCCCAATAATATTATATAAATCAAACCGTTAGTGTAAAATAACACCAAACATATATAGCTATTAGTGTACCACCTGTTCCATCCACAGGTGGGTATCAATCCACCCTGTGGAAAAAATGCAAAGTGCAAGTGTTAGTTAATACTTAATGGAGTAATGTGCATTCAGTCTTTCTCCCAACATTACATAATGTTCATAAAAGATCTTGAAAAAATGTGCAAAAAACTCGTGAAAAAAATAATAAAAGAAAAAATAAAAAATATCAAAAAATATATATAAAAAATCAATGAAAAATATCAAATATTCTTACATGTCACTCCCAAATCTCTAGCGTTCGGTGCAAAACCTCAAACCACGATCAAAACAATATAAATATATCTTGTGATCTTCATATAAAGTTGCTTTAGTGCTCCTTAATTGTTAATCCAGGTGACTTCCACGCGTGCTCCCCCTTGGGTCCCCACTCACCGCAATTCCACACCCCTGCAGGGGTAATACGCCTGGGTAAGTTGGGACTTCTATCCACTGTACTCAGCTCCTCTCCTTCGACCGCGTCAGCATTGCAGATCTTTTGTACTCTTCTCAATCACCCAGTCAGCTTACAGCAGCTGTACATCAGAGGAGTGAAAGGCAGCACAGTGCTGGATGAAGATTTGGGAGTGACATTTAAGAATATTTGATATTTTTCATTGATTTTTTTATTTTTATCTTTTTTATATATTTTTTTAAAATTTTTTCTTTTATTATTTTTTTCACAAGTTTTTGCACATTTTTCCAAGAAGATCTTTTATGAACATTATGTAATGTTGGGAGAAAGACTGAATGCACATTACTCCATTAAGTATTAACTAACACTTGCACTTTGCATTTTTTCCACAGGGTGGATTGATACCCACCTGTGGATGGAACAGGTGGTACACTAATAGCTATATATGTTTGGTCTTATTTTACACTAACAACGGTTTGATTTATATAATATTATTGGGGACAGCGCCAATCCATTGTTTATATGATACCTTAAGCAGAGAAACCGCTCCAAAGCAGAATGTTTCCACCTCCATGCTTGACTGTAGGGATGGTGTTCTTGGGGTCATAGTCAGCATTTCTCCTATCGTTCACTGACAGACGCAGCTCTCCATTACGTGTGGGGTTTATGCTGGTATCACTAGGAGTTAACTAGGCAGGGAAAAGAAACAGCTGGCCCCTCCCATGGGGCCGTCCTCTTCCCAGATAAACCCCCTCTATGGAATAGCTCACCAGTCTAAATGCCTAGTTTACAAGGAGTTGACCTGGTTTCCTTTAGGGGAATTGCGGTCCTGTTTGTAACCATTTCTTTTTAATTTTATTTTATTTCCTTATCTTCTATCAAGTGATCTACTATCAAGAAGCCAGTCCGGGCATGGAGATTCCATGGGCTCTGTACTTTCCCCGACCTGGCCGACTGTTGCGAGCCAGTCCCGAAGTATGGGGACCCGCCGCATAGTGCCCGTTCCGTGCGGGTGGCCTGGGGTGATCCCCACCTGCGCCCAGCCTGGATGCGATTCGGTAGGGCGAATTCTTACCTGCAGCGTGCCGTCCAGGCAGGGACGGAAAGTCTGCGACTGGGTGGCTGCCCACGGCGCTTGCGGAGTGGTGAGTTCCGCCCTTCCCCCCCCCCCCTTTTCAGGGGCGTAAGGGGGGCCGACGACAAAAGAAAAATGTTTTCCTTTTTGTCGGGGTAGCCACCGGCAGGGGCACGTGGAGCTTCTGCCCTCCCCTTCCCACACCCCCCTCTACCCCCGCACCGCACCCTGTCCGCCTGCGCCGTTTTTTTTCTCGTTTCGCCGCCACGCGGCGATCGGCCTCCATTTTGCGGCAGATTGCCGCCATTTTGCCTTAGCCGCAGACATTTCTGGCCTATGGGGCTTTCCCTCTAGCGCTCAGAGCGCCCTTTTGCGGTACTGCAAGTCTCTGTACAGGGGATTTCTGCCTCTAGTGTCTATCGGCGGCCATTTTGACCACATGTCTCTGCAATAACGTGCATACGGTGCTTTCCTTTCTCTCTGGAGCGGTGGTGATCGGACGGCGCGGCTCTGATGGTCCTCTGGGTTTCCTGGCAGCACTAAAACAGCAAGTAACAGCTGGACTCCCCTGTGGGTGCTGGTGGCGGCGGGTGCAGTCCTCCTGGGTTCCCTGGTGCACTGTGGGGTGGTGGTGTGCGGCGGTGTGGGGGTGCCTCATCCTCTGTAGTGGGTGTCACTGAGAGGGGTCTGGGGGCAAAAGGCAATGGCAGATTACACTGCTGGACCTGCTGAGGAGGCATCAGTGGCGGCGCAATCTGCGCAAGGGGATTTTTTGGACCAGCTACGGGTGGTCTTTAGTGAATTTCTCTCCCGGGCGGAGGTCGCCCAACAGGCCTCCAGGAAGCGCCCCCCCTTATTCATCGGGGGAGGATGCGGATCCGGAAATAGCCTCTGGGGTCTCAGGGACCCCAGTGGCCCTATCTGATGGGGAACTGGGCCCATCGGACGGTGAGGAGGATCAAGGGGCGGCGGCTGCGGGCGAAAAAGCATTGGTCGCCGCCATTATCACTGGCATTCGCACTACACTGCAATTGAGCCAGGATGCTGAGTCGCAGTCTTCTGCGTATGTGTGTGGGTCCTCTAGGGCCCCCAAGGCTTACTCCTACAATCAATTTTTTGATTGTTTCCTTTACCGTTAATGGCAATGTCAACAGCTTTCCATTTCGCTGTCAAAACGTTTCGCTGCTCGCTATCTTTTTGAGGAAAGCTTTTTGAAATAATGGGAATCGCCTGTGGTGGACCCACCGATAGCCCGCTTTAGAAAGGCGACGACTATCCCTCTGGAGGGGTCTCCCTCTTCCAAGGACCCCGTTGATAGGAAAACAGAGGCACTTTTAAGGTCGCTCTTCCTGGTGGCAGGTTCTGCTGTGCGGCCAGCCCTGGCGTCCGCCATGGCGGCTCAACATCTGTCTGAGCGTATGGAGGAGCTCAAGTCCGACCTGGAATGCGGCCACCTGATGGATGCGCCGCAGAGGGCTGAGTTCTTGCTCCAAGGGTTCAAGTACCTTTTGTGATGCGGCAGTTGATTTTCTGCCTATGTTATCCAAGATGGCGATTTTTGCTGTTCTCAGAAGGATACTCTGGTTGCGTTCTTGGTCTGGTGACCATGCTTGCAAAAAATGTCTTGCTGACCTCCCCTTTCAGGGTGGTCGTCTATTTGGTCCACGTTTTGGATGAGATCATAAAAGATTTTACGGGAGGTAAGAGTACCTTTCTTCCGGAGCCCCAGAGGCGCGAGTTTCGCCGTAGACAGGGGCCCCCTCCCTCGGGGCAGGTTTTTTCGTGCCCCGAGCGCAACAGGAAAAGGGACCCGTCCCGGTAAGGTCGCTGCTGGGGCCGGTAAGCGGCAGTGGCAGCGCTAAACTGAAAGGCGGAAGACGAGCCTTCCTCAGCCTGATGGGTTGCCCCCACCCGGGTTTCGGGTGAGGGGACATCTTCTGGGGTTCGCAGAATGGTGGCTGGTTCACATTCCCGATCGTTGGGTCCGGGAACTGGTGTCCACTGGGTACAGGATAGAGTTCAGCACTCTACCCCCAGACAGGTTCTTCCCATCAAACTTAGGACTCCCGCAGGATCGCCGGGAGGCTCTTTTCGGGGCTGTTCAAGCACTTTCAGACCAGGGGGTAATTGTGCCAGTACCTCCAGAAGAGAGGTTTCGAGGTTTCTACTCGAATCTGTTCGTGGTCCCCAAAAAAGGGGGGGGGTTTGGACCTAAAGGCCCTGAACCCGTATGTCAGAGCGCGGAAGTTCCGGATGGAATCTATCTGCTCGGTTGTGGCCGCCCTCCATCAGGGGGAGTTTCTGGCGTCCCTGGACATCAGGGATGCGTACCTCCATGTACCCATTTGTCCACGGTATCAGCGCTTCCTGCGCTTCGCAGTGGGAGACCTTCACTTTCAATTCGTGGCATTCCCTTTCGGTCTGGCCTCAGCACCCCGAGTTTTCACAAAACTGCTAGCCCCAGTGTTAGCGTTGCTGCGACAGAGGGGCATTGCGGTGGTAGCCTACCTAGATGATCTGCTCCTGCGAGCGGAATCCGCCTCGGCTCTGGAGGAAAATGTGCGGATCACAATGACCTCGCTGCAGGATTTCGGCTGGTTACTCAACCTGCAGAAGTCGTCGGTATCGCCTGGAGTACCTGGTTCTGATTTTGGACACAGCGCAGGCGAAGGTGTTCCTCCCCCCGGCCAAGCTGCTGTCTCTGCAGTCGGCAGTGCGAACCCTTCTGTCGCACCGTCGGTCCTCATTACGATTCTGTATGCGGGTGCTGGTGCTCATGGTCTCGTCTTTCGAGGCGATACCATTTGCCCAGAGTCACACTCGTCTTCTTCAGCAAGCAATTCTGGCTCGGTGGGACAGGTCGCCTTGGTCCTTGGACCTTCTGATTCGCCTGAGCTCTCAGATAAGGGCGTCTCTGACCTGGTGGCTTCGGGACTCGGCCCTGACTCGGGAAGTCATTTCTGCCCCTCCAGTGGGTGATCATCACCACGGATGCCAGTCTTTCAGGCTGGGGAGGGGTCCTAGGACAGCTGTCTGCCAAGGGCCGTTGGTCGGCACAGGAGGCTCGCCTCCCCATCAATGTACTGGAACTGAGGGCAATCAGATTGTGCCTATTTCACTGGACAGTGAGATTGCAGGACCGTCCGGTCCGAATTCAGTCAGACAATGCCACTGCAGTGGCGTATGTGAACCATCAGGGCGGCACGAGAAATCCAGCAGCTGCGGTGGAGGCAGCTCTGATACTGCGTTGGGTGGAACGTCACGTTCCTGCAATCTCCGCCATTTACATTCCAGGTGTGGAGAACTGGCAGGCGGATTTTCTCAGTCGCCAGACATTGGACCAGGGAGAATGGTCCCTCCACCCGGAGGTGTTCAACCAGATTTGCCGCAGATGGGCGACGCCGGACGTGGATCTCATGGCGTCCCGGTTCAATCACAAGGTGGAGACCTTTGTGTCCAGAACGAAGGATCCGCTGGCAGTGGCCACGGACGCTCTGGTGGCCCCTTGGGGCCGTTATCAACTTCTGTATGCCTTCCCTCCGATAAAACTACTTCCGCGACTGATCCGCAGGATAGTGGCAGAGGGAATACCAATAATCCTGGTGCCTCCGGATTGGCCTCGGTGCACTTGGTATGCCGACGTGGTGCAAATGGTGGCAGACGCTCCCTGGCAGCTTCCGCTGAGAGACTATCTTCTGTCTCGGGCCCATCTTGCACCCTGCTTTACCCTCTCTGGCTTTGACGGCTTGGCTATTGAGTCCCAGGTGCTAAGAGACAGGGGAGTCGCTGACTCAGTGATTCCTACATTGAAGGCTCGCAAGTGTACTTCTCGCAAGATTTACCACCGCACCTGGAAGGCTTATATAGCTTGGTGCGAGGCGGAGGGTCATAACCCTCGCTCTTATGTGGTATCCAGG